>PVJN01001475.1:120419-140973 GCA_004026805.1 Lasiurus borealis
AATTTTTAGATTCACTTGTTGATAGATATGTATTTGTTGTTCATAATTTTTTGTCTTTTACCTTTTTCTTCTTCCTCTTCTAAAAGAGTACCTTTCAGCATTTCATATAATACTGGTTTGGAGTTGATGAACTCCTTTAGCTTTTTCTTATCTGTGAAGCTCTTTATCTGCCCTTCAATTCTGAATGATAGCTTTGCTGCATAGAGTATTCTTGGTTGTAGGTTCTTGCTATTCATCACGTTGAATATTTTTTGCCACTCCCATCTGGCCTGCATCGTTTCTTTTGAGAAGTCAGCTGACAGTCGTATGTGTGCTTCCTTGTAGGTAATTGTTTTTCTCTTGCTGCTTTTAATATTCTCTCTTTGTCTTTTGCTCTTGGTATTTTAATTATGATGTGTCTTGGTGTGGTGCTCTTTGGATTCCTTTTATATGGGGTTCTGTGTGCTTCCTGAACTTGTAAGTCTATTTCTTTTACCAGATATGGGAAGTTTTCAGTCATTATTTCTTTAAATAGGTTTTCAGTATCTTGCTCTCTCCTGGCACCCCCACAATTCTGATGTTGGTATGCTTGAAGCTGTCCCAGAGGCTCCTTACATTATCTTCATATTTTTGGATTATTTTCTCTTCTTGATTTTCCAGTTGAGTGTTTTCTGCTTCTTTATATTTCAAAATTTTTACTTGATTCTTGCCTTCTGCTAGTCTGCTGGTAGGTTTCTGTATAATATTTTTTATTTCAGTCTGTGTATGTTTAATTTCTACTTGGTCCTTTATCATCTCTAGTTGGATCTTTTGCATCTCTAGTTGGTCCTTTTGCATCTCCTCTTGGAACTCGCTAACTTTAACCAACTTTCCTAGCATATTCTTGAAAAACCTTATAAGCATGGTTTTGAACTCTCTATCCAGTCGTTTTTTTCCCTCCATTTCTTTTGTTTGTGATTCCTTCCCTTGTCTCAGCATTTTCACTATGCCAGGAGAACTTCTGTGTTGGATTCAGCCTTATGATACCAGACTTGAAAAACCGCAAAAACCTCTGTTGAGCTTGGGATGGGTGGAGTCTCAGGGCTTAAGGGACTGCCTCGCCTTCCACTCGGGCCTGCCCTCCACGGCCTCTGAGTCTCACGTGACTGGGTAATCACTGGAGCGGTCCCTGTGCGCATGCGCTCTCTCGCAGTACCTCTAGACTGCTGCTTTTCTGTGCTACGGGACCACACAGGTCTGGGTCCCCAGGATTTCGCTCAAAACTGGGGTTTAGTGATGTTAGAAGTGACACAGTTGGGAGGGTCTGTCTCCCGCCCACTCCTGATAGCCAGCGGCATAATCAGTAGTCTGTCCTCTGGCGCAGTGCCATGCACGCCACCACACCTCTGATCTTTTTCGACTCCCCTAAATTTCCATACACTTCTCCCTTTTCACAGTCCAAACTCCCCCCGTATGAGTTTCGGCTAGATCTGGCGTTTAGTGTCATAGGATAAGGAGTTCAGTGCTGTTGAGAATCTCCATTTCCCTCCTGCCAGAGAAAGCCAGCTAGGTTCGCTGTCACTCGCTCTCTTCATGCGCGTCTCCGTACCTCAGCTTTTTGCAGCTCCTCTGGGTTTCTGTGAGCCCCTCTCTTTCCTTCTAGCTGTAGAACTTATACTCGGCCAGCTTTCCTGTGGTTCTGGATGATGTCTGTTCTGTCTTTTAGTTGTAGTTTTGAAATTGTTGTGCGAGGCAGCCGTGTAGGTGTTTACCTATGCTGCCATCTTGGATTCTCTGCTAACATGAATCTCAAGCTTTGATTTTTAATAAATATTTATTGTTCAGATTATTACAATTGTTCCTCTTTTCCTCCCATAGCTCCCCTCCACCTGGCTCCCACCCCACCCTCTGCCCTTACCCCCCCACATTGTCCTCATCCATAGGTGTATGATTATTGTCCAGTCTCTCCCTGCACCCCTCTATCATCTCTCCTCCTGGGAATTGTCAGTCCAGTCCCTTTCTATGCCTCCAATTCTGTTTTATTCACCAGTTTATTCTGATCATCAGATTTTCAATTCACTCGATTTTTGTTGATAGATATGTATTTGTTGTTCATAATTTTTACCTTTACTGTTTTCTTCTTCTTTCTCTTCTTAAAGAATACCTTTCAGCATTTCTTATAATACTGGTTTGGTGTTGATGAACTCTTTTAGCTTTTTCTTGTCTGTGAAACTCTTTATCTGCCCTTCCATTCTGAATGATAGCTTTGCTGGGTAGAGGAATCTTGGTTGTAGGTTCTTGCTTTTCATCACATTGAATATTTCTTGCCACTCCCATCTAGCCTGCATAGTTTCTGTTGAGAAATCAGCTCACAATCCTATGGGTGCTCCCTTGTAGGTAATTAATTGCTTTTCTCTTGCTGCTTTTAAGTTTCTCATTGTTTTTTTGCTCTTGGCATTTTAATTATGATGTGTTTTGGTATGGTCCTCTTTGGATTCCTTTTGTTTGGGGTTCTGTGTGCTTCCTAGACTTGTAAGTCTATTTCTTTCAGCAGGTGTGGGAAGTTTTCAGTCATTATTTCTTCAAATTGGTTTTTAGTATCTTGCTCTCTCTCTTCTTCTGGCACCCCCATAATCCTGATGTTGGTTCTCCTAAAGTTGTCCCAGAGGCTCCTTACACTGTCTTCACATTTTTGGATTCTTTTTTCTTTTCCAGTTGGGTGTTTTCTGCTTCTTTGTATTTCAAATCTTTGACTTGATTCTTGCGTTTCTCTAGTCTGCTGTTAGGTTTCCATGTAATATTTTTTATTTCAGTCAGTGTATGTTTAATTTCTAGTTGGTCCTTCTTCCTTTCTAGTTGGTCCTTTTTCATCTCTTCTTGGGTCTCGCTAAATTTATCCATTTCTGCTAGGAAATTCTTAAAAACGTTATAACTGTGGTTTTAAACTCTATATCCAATTGTTTATTTTCCTCCATTTCTTTCGTTTGTGATCTGTTCTTTTGTCTTCACATATTTCACTGTTTCCCTGAGTTGGTAAAGTAGCTTTGTGTGCTATGTGTCCTATGTGGCCCAGTAGCTCTGCCTCCCCAGTTACCTGAGGTGGACACTCTTGGTGCACACCTTTATGAACTGTGTGTACAGCCTTGTTGTGTTAATTCTTGATTGTTCTCCAAGCTCTAAGATTAGAGCATTCATACTTGCTCTTCCCTCTGCCTAAAATACTCTTTTTTTATATCCCTGAATGACTGGCTCCCTCTATATATTCAGATTACAGTTCAAATGTCACCTCCTCAAAGAGGCCTTCCATCTGTCTGAACTTATACACTCTCCACCACACAAACAATTACATTTAGAGTTGCCAGACTTAGAAAATGAAATACAGGACACTCAGTTCAATGTGAATTTCAGAAAAGCAATGCATAATTTTTTAGTATAAATATTGTATGGGACATATTTATACAAAAATAACCGTACATGGTTTACCTAAAATTCACATTGAATGAAATGTCTTGCATTGTATCTGGCACCCCTAGCTCCATTTTATTATTCTGTTTTCTTTTTTTTTAATTTGAAATAAATAGAAAAAAAACAACCAAACATTGATTTGTTGTTCCACTTATTTATACATTCATTAGTTGACTCTTGTATGTGCCCTGAAGAAGGTTGAAACCAAAACCTTGGTGTATCAGGATGATGCTTTAACCAACTGAGTTATCTGGTCAGGGCTCATTCTGTTTTCTTTATAACATCTGATTGTCTTTGTTAATTCTTTTTCCTGCAGATGACTAAGGACTCTATTAGGACCAAAGATTTTATCTTATTTACCGCTGTACCCCAGCACCTAGCACCCAGTAGCTTCTCAATAAATATTTGTTGAATGTTGAATGAAATGTCCTATATAAGTAGGCAAAGCCTGTTGAGAAAGGTATGTTATTAGAACATTGGTGGGAAAATATGTATTTTTACCATTGCAGCAATAGTACAAGTAATCCTTCATTATACTAATCTGCTCTCCTGGACCTGGACATTTTCCTCTGGTCCTGGTGAGAATGAACCTGATGACTTAATAGTTCCATCTTTGAGAGTTCATCAGAAAGAGATTGGCTGGCACCCTGCATCAGTGTAGTATCTCTGCCAGTTTCTGCAGGAAGACCTTGAGCTATGCCAAAATTATCATGTTTATAGACATAGCTCTAGGGGTATTCTCTCTTCTCACCCTTTGCAACCACAAGAAGAGTAAGTCGTGGTCTTTTTGCTGGTGGAGGGCCTTGCTTTCAATTTTTAAAAAATGCAACATGCCGAGACCGGTTTGGCTCAGTGGATAGAGCGGACAGGTTCGGTTCCGGTTGGGGGCATGTACCTTGCTTGCGGGCACATCTCCAGTGTGGGATGTACAGGAGACGGCTGATCGATGTCTCTCTCTCATCGATGTTTCTAACTTTCTATCCCTCTCCCTCTCTCTCTGTGAAAAATCAATAAAATATATTTTTAAAAAATGCAACATCTCTGAAGAACAATAAAGTAAAGCACAATGGAACAAGATCTGTCTGTATTCGTGTATAGTTTTCTTTCTTGCCAAACCCCAATAAAACCCATCTGTCTAGTGTTGACCTTCTGAAAATATGAGTTATCTATGATGTGTTCCATAAAGAAGATAATTTTATCTTTTTTGAGGATTCAAAGGGCATGGACACTTCTGGCTGTGTTTGGAAAAAGCAAGTTTCTTTTTTGTTTAATATCATTGGGATTCTAAAGAGTATTGACAGCTGAAATTGAGAGGTATCAGGTTGTGGTTTCTTACCTTTTTAAAAATGGAGGCAATTTTCTTTCTTTTTAAACATGCATGCACATGATAAATACTTCACACAGTAAAAACAACAAATAGCATTTGGTCTTTCACTAATCAGGACATTAGCTGTAGGTGATATATCAAATTTATGTTTTCTGTGCCCTTATTTTTAAAATGTTCTCCTTTAAAATTCTTTACAGGTTTCAATGGTTGCTTTTGTTTTAAAATATATTTTATTGATTTTTTACAGAGAGAAAGTGAGAAGGAGGGAGAGTTAGAAACATCGATGAACCGAAATGGGTTTGGCTCAGTGGATAGAGTGTCAGCCTGCAAACTGAAAGGTCCTAGGTTCGATTCCAGTAAAGAGCATGTATCTTGGTTGGGGGCACATCCCCAGTGGGAGGTGTGCAGGAGGCAGCTGATCAATGTTTCTCTCTCATTGATGTTCCTAACTCTCTCCCTCTCCCTTCCTCTCTGTAAAAAAACAATAAAAAATATTTTTAAAAATAAAAAAAAAGAAACATCAATGAGAGAGAAACATCAATCAGCTGCTTCCTGCATACTCCCTACTGGATATGTGCCCGCAACCAAGGTACATGCCCTTGACAGGAAGCGAACCTCAGACTCTTGAGTACACAGGCTGACGCTCTATCCACTGAGCCAAACCAGTTAGGGCTAAAATGTTATTTATCTGATGTTCTCTGAGAGGCATGTGGATCTCACATCAGGATTCTGGCTTTGTCATTGTTTTTGTTTTAATTTTTTTATTTATTGAGAGAAGGGAGGGACATTAATTTGTTGTTATACTTATTTATGCATTCATTGGTAGCTTCTTGTTTGTGCTCTGACCAAAATAGAACATGCAACCTTGGTGTATGGAGACAATGCTCTAACCAATTGAGCTACCTGGCCAGGACGGGTTTCTATTTTGAAGTTATTAGGTATTTAAAGGTCCATACCATTTCATTTAAAAAAATTATTTTGTTAATCCTCACTCAAGGATATTTTTTCTTTAAAAAATATGTATATATTCATATATATATATATACATATATACATACACACACACACACACATACACACACATACATACATAGCACTCTAGCTGATTTGGCTCAGTGGATAGAGCATTAGCCTGTGGACTGAAAGGTCTCAGGTTTGATTCCATTCACATACCTGAGTTGCAGGCTTCTCCCTGGCCCTGATCCCTGGTCAGGATGCATATACAAGAGAACCAATTGATATGTTCCTTCACATTAATATTTCTTTCCATCTTTCCCTCTCTCATCCATCTCTAAAATAAAATCAATGGGCCGAAACCGGTTTGTCTCAGTGGATAGAGCGTCGGCCTGTGGACTGAAAGGTCCCAGGTTTGATTCCGGTCAAGGGCATGTACCTTGGTTGCAGGCACATTCCCAGTGGGGTGTGTGCAGGAGGAGGCTGATCAATGTTTTTCCCTCATTGATGTTTCCAGCTCTCTATCCCTGTTCCTTCCTCTCTGTACAAAATCAGTAACAAAAAAATAAAAATAAACAAAATAAAATCAATGGGCCCTAGCTGGTTTAGCTTAGTGGATAGAGCATCAACCTGTGGACAGAAGGGTCCCAGATTCAATTCTGATCAAGGGCACATGCCCAGGTTGCAGAATTGATTTGCAGTAGGGGGTGTGCAGGATGCAGCCAATCAATGATTCTCTCATCATTGATGTTTTTGTCTCTCTCTCCCTCTCCTTTCCTCTCTGAAATCAATAAAAAAATATATTAAAAATTAAAATAAAAAGGGGGTTAATGGTATCTTATTTTTTTAAAAAAATCAATTGAAAAATATCCTTGAGTGAGGATTTAAAATATATATATATGTAAAAAAATATATTTTGCCCTATCCAATTTGGTTCAGCCTGCAGACTAAAGGCTCTTGGGTTGAATTCCAGTCAAGGGCATGCAGGCTCCCAGCCCAGGTTGGGGGCATGCAGTAGGCAACCAATCAATCAGTGGAGAGAGAGGCAGAGTAGTTGACAGGTGGAGGTGGACCTCAGGGAACCTCAGTTTGACCACTGATCTACCCCCAGATCTAAATTAGATAAAACCAACCCTACACAGTTTGGTCCCTCCTATGAATACAGAAGTCTAGCAGATGCAGTCACAAACAGAAAACAGAGTGGTAACTACATACAGGAAGTCAGTTACACACAGTCTGACAACAACCTGTATCTGAAATCCACCCAGAACCAGTATATGCTTTCAAAAGATAAATTTCCAATAGATAATGGAGGTATTAGTCCATGAAATAATGTATAATCAATACATTTGTAAATACTACTAGCAAACTCAGTCTAGAAAAATTTAATTTTAGTGTTTCAGTGATAAAGCATTGTGTAAAACCTGTAGTGACATATTAGAACCCCTTTAAATTTAATCGTTATCAAGTGAGATTTTGGCGAACTCTTTTTAGTACAAACTATAATTACTAACAAGTATATAATGAATGTCCCAACATGCTTTCTTAATATAAAGCAGTATATTATAATATTTCACAGAATATACAAGCATTTTCCCACTAAGATCACCTGTATATTTATTTAAGAACTAGAGGCCTGGTGCATGAATTCATGCATCAGTGGGGGTCTTTTGGCCTGGCCTGTGGGATGGGGCTGAAACTGGCTCTCCAACATCCCCTAAGGGGTTCTGGATTTCGAGAGGGACTCCGCCAGTGCACAATTAGAGCTGGAAAGGGATGTAGGAGGTTGACCAGCAAACTATAAGGAATGGCTACAATTAATAAATTAGCAAATAACAAATGCTAGCCAGGGTGTAGAGAAAAGGGAACTCTAGTGCACTGTTGGATAAGAATGCAGACTGATGCAGTCACTGTGGAAAACAGTATGCAGTTTTTTCAAAAGATTAAAAATGGAACTGCCATTAAGATTACCAAAACACCAATCAGAAAGGATATATGTACCCCTATGTTCATAGCCACATCATAATAGCTAAGGTCTGGAAACAGCCCATGTGCCTATCAATAGATGAGTACATGAAAAAGCTATGGTATATTTAACAATGGAATACTATGGAACTATAAATAAGAAGGATGTACTACCCTTTGAGACAGCATGGAAGGACCTGGAGGGGATTATTCTAAGTGAAATAAGCCAGTCAGAGAAAGTTATAAAAAGAAAGACAGCCGTAACTGGTTTGGCTCAGTGATAGACCATCAGCCTGCAGACTCAAGGGTCCCAGGTTCGATTCCAGTCCAGGGCATGTACCTGGGTTGTGGGCACATCCCCAGTAGGGAGTGTGCAGGAGGCAGCTGATCAATGTTTCTCTCTCATCGATGTTTCTAACCCTCTCCCTTCTTCTCTGTAAAAAAATCAGTAACATATATATAAAGACAAATATATGATCTCACTTATGTGAGGAATCTAATGGGCACAATAAACTGATGAACAAAATAATTCCTTAGATAAGGATGCATGGAATAGACTGACACATCTCAGATGAAAGAGAGGTAGGAGGGAAGGAAAAGATTAACCATAGAATTTATACACATATATGCATAGCCCAATGACACAGGCAATAGTGAGGTGAAAGCCTGGGATGGGACAGGAGCCATTCAAAAAGAGGCAAAAAAATACTTAAAGTAGAACTCCTTTATTATCCAAAGATTCCTCTTCTGGGAATATATTTGAAGAAACTCACAACACTAATTCCAGAGAATATATGCACTTCTCTGTTCCTTGCAGCATTATTTATGAGATCCCGATATATGGAAACAACTCAAGTGCCCATTAATAAATGGACAAAAAACAGTGGTACATATACACAATGAGATACTTACTACTCAGCCATACAAAAGAATAAAATCTTGCCAAAACCTGTTTGGCTCAGTGGATAGAGCGTGGCCTGCGGACTGAGGGATCCCAGGTTCAATTCCAGTCGGGGGTGTGTATCCTGGTTGCGGGCACATCCCCAATAGGGGGTGAGCAGGAGGTAGCTGATCTATCTCTCTCTCTCATCGATGTTTCTAGCTCTCTATCCTTCTCCCTTCCTCTCTGTAAAAAAATCAATAAAATATATATATTTTAAAAAAGAAAAAAATCTCAGGGAGAACCAAGATGTATGCCTGTAAGTGCTGCCTCTCACAACCACACCAAAACTACAGCTAAAAATCAAAATGACTATCCCCCAGAACCACAGGAAAGTTAGCAGAGTGGAAGTTCTACAACTAGAAGGAAAGAAAAAAGTGCATTGAGAGCTAGTAGGATGTACAGAGGCTCAAAAAGGCAAAGGTACAGAGATGCATGCGAATCAGGCTGGCATCCACTTTTTTTTCAATTGGGAGGAAGTTACAAGTTCCCAACTGCTCTGAACTCCAGTTTCCGGCGAGATTCTGGGGACCCGGACTCATACAGGGAGAAACTGGACTGTCTGCTATAGGGTCAGAAAGGGAGGTTGGCTCTCTCGCAGAGGTGTGCACAGGAATCATTGTTTACTGCACTAAGGTGCGAGTTTCGGGACACTGGATGTGGAAACATGGAGAAGCAGAGAGGGCTGACTGGCAGTCAACACTGTTTGCCACACCCTAGCGATTCCCTGAGACCCTGCCCCACCCAATTTACAAACCACCCAAGCTATGCGCAGTGGCTTTTGCATATGAATGACCTGCCCTCTGGTAGCTTAACCTAACAAATTGCAACTGGGTCAGACAACTCCAAAACTTCCAAATTCCAAGCAAAGAGAAGTCTTCAGATCTCCCTGTAGCTCCTGCTGGGTGGCCTCAGACACTAACTGACTTGTATCAACTTGGTGATCTAGGAACCAGTGTACCTAGAGGTCAGTGTGAGATGACACCAGATTTCAACTCCTCACATACATAAATGACACACTCAAGAGGCAGACTTGGTGAGCATCAAAGTCCCACTGAAGCAAGATACCCATAGGGGTATCTCCAGCACAGCAGTTCTTCCATTAATAGACACAGCTAATCCTTAAAGTTAATTGGCCTAGAGGTCAATTCATTCCAGTATACCAATAGCAATGAAGGTTTAACTTCAACAAGACTGTGTACACAGCCCACAAAAGGGTGCACCAAGAGTGTCTACCTCAGGTGATTGGGGAGGTGGAGCTACTGAGCCCTAAAGACAACTAGCACACAAAGCCACTCCATCAACACAGGGAAGCAGCCAAAATGTGGAGAGAAAGAAACATGTCACGAATGAAAGAAATAGAAGAAAGCAAACTACTGGACATAGAGTTCAAAACCACAGTTATAAGGTTACTCAAGAATCTTCTACAAACCACCGAGAAACTTAGTGAGACCTTTGAGAAACTTAATGAGATCTTCAAAGATCTTAAGGAGAATGCCAAAAAAATGGAAAAAGACCAGTCAGAAATTAAGCATACACTGTCTGAAATAAAGAATAATGTACAGAAACCCAGCAGCAGACTAGAGGACCCCAAGAATCAAACCAAAGATCTGAAATAAGAGGAAGCAAAAAACAGTCAACCAGAAAAACAAAAAGAAAAAAGAGTCCAAAAATGTGAAGATAGTATAAGGAGCCTCTGGGACAAATTCAAGCATCAGAATTAAGGAGGTGCCAGAAGAAGAGAAATAGCAAGATACCGAAAACCTATTTGAAGAAATAATGACTGAAAACTTTCCCTACCTGCTGAAAGAAATAGACTTACAAGTCCAGGAAGTGCACAGAACCCCAAACAAAAGGAACCCAAAGAGAACCACACCAAAACACATCATAATTAAAATACCGAGAGCAAAAGACAAAGAGAGAATCTTGAAAATAGCTAGAGAAAGACAGTTACCTACAAGGGAGTACCCATATGACTATCAGCTGATTTCTCAACAGAAACTATGCAGGCCAGAAGGGAGTAGCTGGAAATATTCAAAGTGATGAATAGCAAGAACCTACAACCAAGATTCCTCTATCCAGCAAAGCTATCATTTAGAATTGAAGGGCAGATAAAGAGCTTCACAGACAAGAAAAAGCTAAAGGAGTTCATCAACACCAAACTAGTATTATATGAAATGCTGAAGGGTATTCTTTAAGAAGAGGAAGAATAAGAAAAAGGTAAAGATAAAAATTATGAACAACAAATACATATCTATCAATAAAAATCAAGTGAATTGAAAATCTGATGATCAGAATAAACTGGTGAATATAACACAATTAGAGGCATAGAAAGGGAGTGGACTGACAATTCTCAGGAGAGAGAGGAAAGGGGGGTGCAGGGAAAGACTGGACAATAATCATACACCTATGGATGAGGACAATGTGGGGGATGGTAAGGACAGAGGGTGGGGTGGGAGCCAGGTGGAGGGGAGCTATGGGGGAAAAAGAGGAACAACAAAGTGATAACAAATCCATACCTACCAACAAATGAATCTAAAAATCAAGTGAATAAAATATCTGATGAACAAAATTAACTGGTGAATATAATAGAATCAGCGGCATAGAAAGGGAATGGACTAACAATTCTTAGAGGGAAGGGGGTGTGAGGGGTGCAGGAAGAGATTGGATAAAAATTGTACACCTATGGATGAGGAAAGTGGCAGGGGGTGGGGAATCAGGTGGAATGGAGCTATGTGGGGGGGAAAAAGGAGGAATATCTGTAATAAACTGAACAATAAAAGATGTATTTAAAAATTTTTTAAAAGAATAAAATCTCATTTTTTGTGACAGAATGGATGGACCTGGAAAGTATTGTGCTAAGCAAAATAAGCCAGTCAGACAAAAACAAGTATCACATGATTTCACTTTCATGTGGAATCTAATGAACAACAACAACAACAAAAAAAACATTTTGTATCATTTTTGCCTAATAAATACAGCATTTGTAGTGGCTTTGAGACAAAGGATCTATGTTCTATGGTTTTCTATGGAAGGTGCCCTCGGTTGGGGCTCTCTCTCAGGGCCCCCTGGCAGCACAGGGGGCCAGGATGAACCTGCAGTGTGCAGTGTCCCACCACAATGGGCTGGTGTCTGACCAGGGTGTATTTTGGGGGGGTCACCCACCCCTTTGTACAAATATGTAGATCATACTTTCTGTGGCTTCTATTTGTGAATAAAAGACACATCAATTGTTAAAAAAAAAAAAAAAAAAACCCAAAACCAGAGAACAGACTGATAGGTAACAGAGGGAAGGGATTTTGAGGTGCTAGGTAAAAAAAAAAAAGGGTGCCAGGGTTAAGAAAAACAGACATGGACAACTCTATGCTGATTACGGAGAGAAAGGAGATCATGGTATACAAAAGAAGGTAAGCAGAGATGAATGGTGGGCATGGGGAGATGTGCCTTTGCGGCATGCAGATGATGTGTTGTAGAGTTGTGCACCTAAAAGCTCTGTGATTGTATTGACCAGTGTCACTCCAATAAATTCAATACAAATTTTTTAAAATTCCTAGGTGTTCTAAGAGCAGATTGCTGAGAGCTGCCACTGTGATAGGTGTCCAGAGAAGCTTAGCTAGCCAGGTCTCCCCTCTGAACACCTGCACAAAAAGGGGGCCAGAATTCAAAAAGGACCGGGATTCTTCCCTGTTGATCAAATCTTATATAAGTAAACCATTCACTCACTCGTGCAATCACCCAGCCACACACTAATTCAGAACCTGAATGTGCAGACAATGGGCTAGTCAACTGTGACTTTGACCACAAAGAGGGTGGATAAGGCTCCATCTCTCAGGAAGCAGACATTCTGGTGAAGAGAGGCAAATGATAAACACACGAATGATATCAACTCCATTCGCTGAAGAGGGTTAGGAGTTGCAGAACACTTTAGAAGATTAAAAAAAAACACATACTCCATTGCAAACATAAGGAATATTCCTGTGGGATTGGTGTATAAATGGAGTGGTTAAAGCACTCCACGGACCTATGCCCTTGACTTTCCTTGCCTTTTAACTTCTAGTGTTATCATCCTGCTTTAAAAGCAAACATCAGTTGTAGAACTGTCAGGTTTCCCCCATCCTAAGTGGGGTAGCATCTGGCCCTGCTCAAGCTCCATTTGACAGAACAGATGCTCTGCACCTCAGTTTCCCCCTCTAGTCCTAAACCATTCTAAGTGCCTTTAGGCTGAGAGCCCAGGACCCTCTTCTTGAGTTTGGCATTTTTGGCTGACACTGGCATCACCATGGGAGATAGCCAGAAGGACCCCTTCTTCTTCTCAGCAGCCCCCCACTCTGGATGTCACTCTTGGGCCTCTCTGGCAAGAGCTTTGTTTATAGAAACTAAATCACCTGCTTAATAAACTCAGTTTATTAAAACTACATCACCCTCCCAAATAGAATCCTTGACCTGCCCATGGTTGCTGCTCAAACCACATTTCTGAGGCAAATAGGATAAGGTTTATTGCTGCCATTTTCCAGATAAGGAAAACTAAGATTTAAAGTAAAAACCAGCAGAGCCACTCATTTCCAGGGTCTCCTCCTCCTAGAAGCCCTCCCCACCACCTAGGTCCAGAAGTAGGGTCTCCTTGGTCCTCCCCCAGACCCTGCACTAAGGTTTATTGGCCACTGGTG
The DNA here is from genome assembly GCA_004026805.1 of Lasiurus borealis. Lineage (NCBI taxonomy): Eukaryota > Metazoa > Chordata > Mammalia > Chiroptera > Vespertilionidae > Lasiurus > Lasiurus borealis. Next base: position 133,696 of record PVJN01001475.1, read on the forward strand.
GTTCAGTGGGATGCACTATGGGACCCCTTCTGCACACTCAACTTGACCTAGGCTTCTGTGGCCAAGGCACTAGGACCCCAGGCCCCTCTGCCTCTGGAGATAGGCCCTCCAGGGCTGCATGCAGGGGATAAGCCAGGCTATTTTTATCACTTCCTTCCTCCCTCTCAAGCAGTGGCCACCATTAGCTGATTTACATAGAACTGCCACCCAGCCTCAACTAGGACAGTTCAGGCCACAGAAAGGGGAACTGGACTGCAGGCCTGGAAGGTAAGAAGCCCTCCTTATTACCCAGCTCTACCTCCCACACCAGGGTTTCCTCTCAGGTGGTGAGGAGGCGGGCTGTCAAGTCTTACTTCTATGCCCACTTTTGCGCTCCCTTCTAGAAGATGGGGTTGAGTGGGGGCCTTCACTCTGAGACACCTGTTCATTGGCTAAGTCAAGATTCATTGGTTTTTTCAACGAATAGTCATTGAAAGTCTGCCATGTGCCAGGGTTGGAAAGAGCTTGCCTTAGAAATGGGGGAAACCGTGTGGAGGCAAGGCAGTCAATCAGGCAGAAAACCTGGGCTTATGAGACCTGGAGTTTGAGTCTGATTTCTGACATGGGCTACTGTGTGATCCTGCACAAATCACTCTGTCTCTGGGCCTCAGTTGCCTAAGCCTGGATGAGGGGCTTTTAGAGGGAGCTCCTTCTGGGTTCCCTTCCCACCCTCACCTCAGTATCCTTGTGCTGGTTTCTACATTAAGTACCACATAAGAGTTCACTTCATCATGGCAAGCTGTTTGGAATTGGTGGGATGAGGTGTGATCTGTGAAGGCCACACCTTTGGCCTAACCCCGGGCGTAGGCATGAAGGCTGGGAGCAGCCTTTCCCAGCCCTACGGGTCAAGGACCAGGATTATCAACCATGGAGCAGGGACCTGCTCCCTCAACTTCCTGAAGTCCTGTCCTCTTCCAAAGTTACCCCTGCTCCCTCTCCTACTGTCTTGCCCTCTGAGTGTTCAGTGAGGGTCAGTCAGGCCTAAGTTGGGCACAGTTCACTTCCTTCCATCTTCACAGCTGCAGTTTCACAAGTCAGATACCATTGTTCCTATGGTATCCGCTAGTTCTTGGGATGGGGAGCAAGCTACCAGTCCCTCCCTCACCTGACAGCCACTCTCCCCACAGCCAGCCTCATAATGCCTGCCTGGGGGGTCCTGTTCCTGCTCTGGGTCACTGCAGAAGCCACAAAAGACTGCCCTGCACCATGCACCTGCCAGGCCCTGGAAACCATGGGGCTGTGGGTGGACTGCAGGGGCCGAGGGCTCACATCCATGCCTGCCCTGCCAGCCCATACCCGCCACCTCCTGCTGGCCAATAATAGCCTTCGTTCTGTGCCTTCCGGCGCCTTCGACCACTTGGTCCAGCTGCAGACACTCGACGTGACACAGAACCCCTGGCACTGTGACTGCAGCCTCACCTACCTGCACCTCTGGCTGGAGGACCACACACCAGAGGCCCTGCTGGATGTCCGCTGTGCCAGTCCCAGCTTTGCTACCCTCCACCCACTGGGCCAGCTCACAGGCTATGAGCTGGGCAACTGCGGCTGGCAGCTACAGAAACCTTGGCCCTATCCATGGGTCTGGTGGGATGTGGCACTGGTTTTTGTGGTCATAATGGGCCTGGCTCTCTTGGCAGGTATTCTGTGCACTGTCAGAGAGCCCCTGCTCCTAGGGTTGTTCTTCAGACCAAGTGGCCAGGCCTGAGCCCTTGTCCAGATCCCACTAGCCCTGATCAGCTAGTACCACCAATAATTTGAAATAAACTGGCTGCTCAGCCATTTTATCCAAGCTATGATATTTTATATTTCCCTTTCAGTAACTTCTGGAAACCTGGGTTCATTTTTCTATTACCAGATATCAATTGGTGCTTTTCTGTCCTCTAAGTTCCTAGTAAAATAGGCTACTCAAACCACATCTCTGAGGCAATCAGCCACCTCCAATTCCACAATTTGAACACCCAGAGCCTCTCCCCAGTGCCTGCAGGTCCCAGATACCAATTCTCACACCCTTCCTTCTTTAGTAGTACCAGCTTCCCACATGGACCATCCTAGGCAGCCCAGGCCAATTGCACATCAAATTCCAAAAATAAACCCCAAACCAAAAACAACTTTATCTCACAACACAGCAGTGAACAGACAGGAAGTACTGACAAGGGCATGGTCATCTCTGCAACAGACATACACTAAAAGGTACTTCATCATTCCCAATTGGCCCATCTCCTGCAGTAGTTTCTCTCCTTTATTTCCCCTTTACTTCTTCTTCAGAAACAAAACAACAGATTACTCCATTTCTCATGGGAAAAAACTTCCCTCCAAGTGCTGACATCAGACATCTGCAAACTCTGGAGTCCCACTTTTACCTCATTCAACAGATTCTTCAACAAGATGCTTCTCTCCCTCAGAGGAATTCTGGGGTCGAGTAGTTAAATTAAACTTTTCTCCACTATACAAGCTAACATTTAGGTCTGTCAAATCAAATGTAATTACACCAGGGTCCCTCCCTCAAGGAGTTCCATGTGGTGGTCCCATAGTTCAGAAGATGCCACTAGGAAATCCAGTGAGCATAGTGTGCCACTGAAGGGCACTGGTCCACAGAGGTGAGGCTGGAATAGGACCACAAACTGAGGATGATGGGTGGACAGTACAGGGTTGTGGAGACTGTGGCAAATCAGAGAGCCCATGTTCCATCCAAAGAGGTCCAGCCAAAGGCTGCCATATGGAGATGTGGATGTAGGTGCCCTGTATTCCATTCTTCTAGAGAGATGGAAAATCTAGATTTTTATGTGAAATCTCTGAATTTGTCAACTTTTGGCAACTAAATGAAAATTTTAATTGTTATGTCAATAGGGCAAATATAACACATATTCTCAATTGGACAGAGCCCACAGCTGAGAGTCTATAATTCGTCTGCAGTAGGAACAGCTGAACTACTGCTGCCTAATGACGAAATGGTAAAAGATGGCATTGACTTATAGGGGACATGGTACATGCAAGGCCCTATGTGAAGCACTTCAGAGTGCACCCTGAAAAAAACACGAAAAAGATACTGTTCTCCCTACAATGTATGGAGGAAAACACAGTTCCAGGGACCCCAGCAGTCACTTCATAGGTATGATCCCAGACAGGTCCCCTTCCACATCTTAAAAGTGCTCCCTTAGAAACTTCCTGGGCCCTCTGGAAGTAAGGCTCTTCTGAATCCAAGTCCCCATCTGGGATGTCCATAAATTCTGCTGCTTTTCCTTCCTGGGGCCAACGTGTGCAGTCACAGGTCTGGTGTAATGATTATTACGGGCCTTGATTCTCTTGACTGAGTGACTTGCTCCAGTGAGAACCTATTAGGAGTTTGGGAAACCCAGTGTCATCAATGCAGGTGATGATTCCCCTGAGGGTGGAAGGAGTGAAGGGAACTTCAGTGGCCAAGCAGGAATTTCCCAGGTGAATAAAGAATGCACACAAGAGCCCTAGGAAAACAGGCCCACTGGAAACGTGTATTTACCATTTCCATCATTCCCTCATTCTCTATTTCAGGCTAGTAAGGCTTCCACCATAGAACCAGCCACTCCACAGTCACCAACCCCATCATCAATGTCTCCCACCACCACTGTCCCCTTTAGGACCACAGGCTGCCAGAGCTAGCTCTCCATGACCACTAACACAGTCTTCCCTCCCTTTTGTACAGAGTAACACTGGGATGTCACATTAACACCACCCTTAGTATCCATCATGACCTGCACACCAGCATCTCATCTGCCACCCCTCCATTCTCTCCATCACAGCCACAGACATTAGCCCCATGAGTCAACACTGTTCCCCACTGCCATCCCCCCACTAGCACCAAACAACCATGGACCTTACCCCATTATAAGCAAAATGCCAGCTCTGATGTCATCCTCATAATAATTTCCTTCATGAATATTTTCAAAATCCAACTACACATGGAGAATTTGTTGAGGCATTTTTACTAGCTGTTATGACAACCACCACACCTTGCTTACCCCGGTTGAGATGTGTTCAACCCTCATACCTTGGTATGATCAGCTAGCTGTTCACCAGGAGGCCTGGCTTCTGGTGAGCTTATTTTCTTGGATCTGCTCAGAGCCCTCTGCTGGCCTCCTGACTTCTTCTGTGCCTGGGTAAGCAGGGACAGCAAAGAAGAATGTACAGATACTCGCAGCCAGGCCTAGAAATGTATAGGTGACTTTCAGAAGAAATCATTGTTTCAAACCCCAGTCACTGTGCTACCCTAACTGCAGGAAAGGCCAGGAAACAGACTTCCACTGTGCTCAGTAACAGGCAGCGGGTGGCCATCTAGCAATTGTCAGTCCCATGTAGTTTAAGGTAATAAATGCCTGGTCAGAAACAGGACACACTATAGAAAGGGCATTTGTGAAGTGATGGAGACTCTTAGGGGGCACATGCTGAATCGTAGCCCTGAGACACCACCAGACACAGCACCTAACACATTGCCCATCTCGTGTTTTTTTTGCACATATACTTACACACACACACACACACACACACACACACACACACACACACACACACACGGTCTTCCAAGGACTCCATGCTGATCCAGACAGGATCCCCACAACATCCTGACACTTGGGATGTCGCATTATTCCTAAGTATTGGGAGACATAGACATGCACTCCAGCTCCTGTGTGTGTGCCTGAGATGGCAAAGAGCAGAAGATGGAAAGCTCTGTCCTGGCTCAACTTGGCCCAAGTTGGGGAATAGTGAGTCTGTGGCCTGGGAAACCTTTCAAGAATAAATTTAATGGTCAGCTTCCTAAATGGCTTTGGAATTGAATCCTCATTTTAAATCACTCTGGATAATAAGCAGTGAGGACATACACTTCAGCTTAAGTTTTTTTTATATAGGTCTCTAATGAAGTGGATAAAACAAAGAGAGCAGAGCTAAATTATATTATTTTCTTAATTACAAATTTTAAAATGGTACATGCTTCTAGTGACCACTGATATCATTTTGATGTGGGTCTTTGCAGACATTTTCTATGCACTTATAAATATGTGTATGTACCCACCAAAAATATTACTGTCTTATGGCAGGTTTCTACAGAAATAATATGCTTATTATTCTACAGTTTATTTAACCTTTGTTGACAGAGATGTAATTGCTCCCAATACTTCCCTTTACAAACAGTACTGAAGGGAACAACCTGTGTGGAAATTTTGTTAGATCACTAGTCCTCAAAGTGGGGTTCCAGGAACCTGGGTCCCTAAAACTTTTTCAGGAGTCTACAAGTTTAAAATTATTTTCATAGGATGAGAGGCAAGGTGGTTGCAGCGTAAAGGGGGGCTTTGTGCCCTTTCTCCCAGCTATGGACTGGACTTACAACTAAAATGCTGTGCGGTTGGCTTGAAGAAAGAAGTGTAGCTAATTTGACATATTTTGTGTAAGGAGCACTACATTGCCAGAAGAAACAACATAGAAACTGGTAAGAGAGTGGGAGTTGTGGAAAGGAGGAGCACCCCTGGAGTTGGTGCTGGGCTGAGAGGCTTGAGTGAAATTGGGTGCAAAGTTTTCTCCTTTTGGAGCCACGTGTACTGATCCATCCTGTGAAACTGGCAGTGGGGATTTCTGAGCTACAAGGAGAGTTGGGAGCGTGAGCAAAGCAGGGATTCTGAGCTCTAGCTTTACTGAGATCAGTTGTGCAGAGACATTGGAGTACTGCTTAGGGCTGACTTTGCAACCTGCAACCGCTTCTGCTTGAATCTGTGGCACAAGGGTGCTGGGTACTCACAGAGGAAGGGTTTTTGTTTGTCTGTTTTTTTGTTTCAGCAGCCCCCAACATCCCCCAGGAAGGCTTACATTGGAGAGACAGACTAGGGGTCAACTGGGTTTTGTGACCGCAATGTGGAGAAGCTGATCCCAGGAACCTGTGAGTTCACGCAGCTAAATCATATGAAGCAAGGGTGGAGCTCAGCTCGCCCTGCTGCATTCTGGGAACGCCGCCCTCTGTAGGAAAAAGTTTAGATCAACTCTCTGAAGCCCTAGATAACACTCGCTGAGCACAGTCAGAAAGGGTCAGAAAAACAACTCAAAGCAGAACATTCTAAGAGTAAGACCCTCAGAGACTATTGCCTAGGACTAGGAATAAATGCTTAGCCCCTTCCTGTGGGCTGGGCAGGCAACATTCTCAACCAGAATCCTTTTTGATCAACCCACTGAGCCCAGGACAGCTGACATTTGTGCAGAAAAGGCGGCAGGCTATATTCAACCTGAATCTTAGGGAAAACTAGAGTTGGACAATGCAGTAGAGACTGAGGAGTTTGTCTTTGAAGCAAAGATTAATTACTCCTCATTGAGCGCTTGCCAGGGTAAATCTATAAGAGGGGGCCCACTAGCCCTAGCTATGCTAGCCTGGCTCCACCCAAAAGACTTTCTTCAGAAGACACCGGAGGAAGCCCAGGCAACCTCATGGGGGAGACAGAGTAGCTAACAAGTAGAGACCTTCATCAGAGAGCCTCAGACCAATCACAGCTACAATAGGACACTAAGAGCCAAACTTACCTCCAGACATGAGCTAACAAAAAAGAGCTTCCTAGGGGGCCTGGGTTCAGTATACAAAACAGTGAGCCTTGGACAACAGAATCTGTCTAGAGCAGTGGTTCTCAACCTTCCTAAGGCCGCGACCCTTGCATACAGTTCCTCATGTGGTGGTGACCCCCAATCATGAAATTTTGCTACTGTTATGCATCATGATGTTAAATATCTGCATTTTCCAATGGTCTTAGGTGAACCCTGTGAAAGGGTCGTTCGACCCCCAAAGGGGTTGCAACCCGCAAGTTGAGAACCGCTGGTCTAGATGATCTTTATTTGGCTGGCTTTTTTTCTTTTTTTTCTTTCTTTATTATTTTTTTTTAATTAAATCTTTATTATTTAGATTATTACATTTGTTTCTCTTTTTTCCCCTCCATAGCACCCCTCCACCCAGCTCCCACCCTCCCTCAACCCTTAGCTCCCTCCCATTGATCTCATCCATAGGTGTATGATTTTTGTCCAGTCTCTCCCTGTACACCCTTCACCCCTTTCCCCCTAAGAATTAACAGTCCACTCCCTTTCTGTGCTCCTGATTCTATTACATTCACCAGTTTATTCTGTTGATCAAATTTTTAATTCACTTAATTTTTAGATTCACTTGTTGATAGCTATGTATTTGTTCATAATTTTTTGTCTTTTACCTCTTTCTTCTTCCTCTTCTAGAAGAGTACCCTT
>PVJN01001476.1:0-28783 GCA_004026805.1 Lasiurus borealis
GAGGTGGAGATGGAGGTGGAGATGGAGGTGGAGGTGGAGGTGGTGGTGGTGGTGGTGGTGGAGGTGGAGGTGGAGGTGGAGGTGGAGGTGGAAGTGGAGATGGAGGTGGAGGTGGAGGCAGAGGTGGTGGAGGTGGTAGTGGAGGTGGAGGTGGAAGTGGAGATGGAGGTGGAGATGGAAGTGGAGGAGGAGATGGTGGAGGTGGTGGTGGAGGTGGAGGCGGAGGCGGAGGTGGCGGGTCACTTACAGAATTGGGCGGGACTGGAAGTCCTCCTGGTTCATCCTCTCGGACTGGCGGATTTTCAGGATCTCGGTGTAGCTCAGGTTCTGCAGTTTGCTCTTGAACTGGTCCAGGGAGCTAGGCTTGGTGGTAAGAGCTCTCATTACCTGCTCCTTCACCACCTGCATTACCTGGAGGTTAAAGAAGACCATGATGCTCCGGGCTTGACCTGGTCCATTCAGAAAAGTCCCCAGCTCACAGCCCCCTGCCTCTGGGAACCCCTCTGCGTGCACCCTCTGCCCAGACCAGGAGCGCGCGTTTCCAGAATCAGCTCCCATTGTGCACAGCTCCCGTGCTCTTTCATATCGTGGGAACCACGGGGAGGAGATGGGCTGGGGTGGGCGGCAGAGGGGCTGGGTGTAGGGGGAGCACCTCACTGGCTCCCGACACCATGTGACAGCTACTGCACCAACACTACACAACACACACTCCATAATGAGCGAGGTCCACGCAGCGGCCAACGTCTGCACGGACATTATGTTTCTCCAGGAGAAAATTGGGGAGACGCAGTGAACCGGAAGTTCGGTTGGCATCAAGTCATATGACTGTGAACCACCCCCCCACCCCTCCCGGATGTTATCCCATGTAGTTAAGGTCTGAGTGCTCATACAAATGATGCTTTTGGATCATACAAATGCCTCTTGGAGGTCTATTATATTCGAACAGACATATCACAGGAGAAGCCTCAAGACAAAGAGAATTACCGGGTAATCTGTGCCTCAGGCCAGCCCAGCCTATACAGAGGCCATTCCCCAATCACCCACCTCTTGTGTTAATGTGGGTTCGCTTTCCTCAGGAGACATGCACAGGCAAGGCCAGCAGACACACAGGCAGAGCCTGCAATGATGGGCTGCTGTTTTTTTTTTTTTTTTTTTTTTTTGTGTGTGTTTTGTTTTGTTTTGTTTTTAACTCTCCACTATAGCTGAGAACAACTGTTACTGGTGATAAGGGAACTGCCATGCACCGTATATGGTGGTGGTGGGTGCTTTATATATGTTCCCTCTTTAAAGCCACCGAGGTCCAGGAGGTAGTTATTACCATGATTCCATTTACATATAAAGAAATGGAGGCTTCGAAAGAAACATGAAGTGACTAGGAGCACCCATACGACTGTCAGCTGATTTCTCAACAGACACCATGCAGGCCAGAAGGGAGTGGCAGGAAATATTCAACGTGATGAATAGCAAGAAACTACAACCATGAGTGCTCTACCCAGCAAAGCTCTCATTCAGAATTGAAGGGCAGAGAAAGAGCTTCACGGATAAGAAAAAGCTAAAGGAGTTCATCACCACCAAACCAGGATTCTATGAAATGCTGAGGGGGTTTACTTTAAGAAGAAGAAGAAGAATAAAAAGGTAAAGATAAAAGTTATGAACCACAAAGTGATAACAAATACCTACCTATCCACAAGTGAATCTAAAAATCAAGTGAATAAAAAACTCCAACAAACAGAATAAACTGATGAATATAATAGAATTAGGGGCATAGAAAGGGAATGGACTAACAATTCTCGGGGGAAAGGAGGAGTGAGGGGTGCAGGAAAAGACTTGACAGAAATCTTACACCTATGGATGAGGACAGTGGTGGAGGTTAAAGGTATGGGGTGGGGGTGGGGAATCAGGTGGAGGGGAGCTATGGGAGGGGAAAAAAGAGGAACATCTGTAATAAACCGAGCAATAAAGATTTATTTAAAAACAAAACATACAGCTGGTTGGGAGGTGGGTGCGCTGGGATGCAGACCTAGGCTGGTCAATGCCCCACTCTCCCACCGCTGCCCGGGGGGTGGCTTCATAACTTCGTAAAAGACACAATCCCAAGTGCAGGTCCACCACATGCTGGATTCCGGGCCGGGCACTGAGCTGCCTAATGCCTCAGCTACAGGAGGCGCTAGTACCGCTATGTCAAAGGTAAAGACACCGGTACTGAGAAAGGCTGAGGACTTGTCCAAGGTCGCAGGTACTCGCTGCACTCTAAGACACCAATAGCCCAGTGTGGGGGACACAGTACAGACTCCGTCACAGGAACCGTCCCGGGGTAGTGCTCACCCTTCGTCACTATACAGGCGACCCCGGCCCACGCCTGATGCTCACTGTTCATTCACTAATTCATGTACAATGACCCTGTCACTGCCCACGACAGTCCCACCACGATGCCATTTGCACGAAACCTGATTGTCACAGAGGTGACCATTTACAGCACGCATGTACTGTGGCAAACCGGAACTTCCGACCTCCCTGGCTGCTAGGTGATGGCCACATCCCCTCTTCCCTGTCAAGAGGCTCAGCCAGAGGAAAGGCAGACGTGCGGGTCCGAGTGTTTATAACGGGGAAGCCAAATTCTCCCACAACATCGGCCCAACCGTGGCACAGGCCGGTTTGAACAGGATTCTTACCACTTGCACCAGGAAACCCCTACAAACACGACGAAGGCCAGGCGGGCACCAGCTTGGGGGCTGCCCAGGTCCAGGAGAAGGAGAAGGAAGCTGGGAGGAAGTGCACGGCTGCTGCAGTGAGGAGTAACCTCAGAAACTCCTCCTCCTGTTCTCACGGTTGTCCCTCTGCTGGGAAATGACCATAATCCCCCAGGCAGCTCCTACTTACGGCTCGTGCTGAAAATCCACTGTAAGGACGTCCTTCCTCTCGCTGTCCGCTTTGATCCCTGCTCTGTGCAAGGCCCCGTAAGTGGGACGATCCTTTAAATCCCTCACAATCTCCGGTGCGTCAGTGTGAAGACAACAGAGGCAGTTTCCTTCGAGCGGGTTGACAGGATAAGGGAGAAGATGGCACACGTGCCTGAGGCCCCGAGGGAAGGGATGCCAGTGGTGTGTGTGCGGCACGGACTAGAGGTTGGCTAGAACCACGCCTGGCCCCGTCTGCTGTACTCACAGCTCTGCTGGGCCGTGGCCCCTAGAAGCTCTATGGTCACTGGCGTGCCAAGGAAAACGAGCCCAGCAAGAGATGTCACTGATGTTTTAAGAAGATCAACCAGCCGAAACCGGTGTAGCTCAGTGAATAGAGCGTCGGCCTGCAGACTGAAAGGTCCCAGGTTTGATTCCGGTCAAGGGCATGTACCTTGGTGGTGGGCACAACCCCAGTAGGGGGTGTGCAGGAGGCGGCTAATCGATGGTTTCTCTCTCATCCATGTTTCTAACTCTCTACCTCTCTCCCTTCCTCTCTGAAAAAAAAATCAATAAAATATATTTTTTAAAAAAAGAAGACCAAACAGTTATCTAGATCAAACATTCTTCTTTTCCTTTGCAAAGCATCTCCTACAAGAGCGACAGTTAATGGCATGAGACCTCTGTTAATGCTCCACATGTGTGATGTACTCGTCAACCAAGACTCTCCCCACTCCTCACCACCCCTATCCAAGCTCTATCCTCTTAGGAAAATACCAGACCTTTTATCATTGTATGCAGAGCTCAGGAACAGACGATGCTGCAGAGGCGTCAGCAAATCAATGAACTTGAAAGGTCTCAGTATAGCGTGCGCTTCGCCACAGACATCAAAGAGGCTGTGCTTTGACGCTTTGCACTCGCTGTGGGAGCTGACTGATCATTTCATCAACATCTGCACGGAGCCAGGGGTGCGTTTCCGGGGTTCTCCGGGCACCCTGCTCTGAGTTAACATCACAGGGTCTAAAAGGAGCCAGAGTCCCCCAGGATCTTGTGGCTTTATTTTTTTAAAATATATTTTATTGATTTTTCACAGAGAGGAAGGGAGAGGGATAGAGAGTTAGAAACAACAATGAGAGAGAAACATCGATCAGCTGCCTCCTGCATACCCCCTACTGGGAATGTGCCCGCAACCAAGATACATGCCCTTGACCGGAATCAAACTTGGGACCTTTCAGTCCGCAGGCTGATGCTCTATCCACTGAGCCAAACCAGTTTTGGCGGATCTTGTGTTTTAAATGGAGAAAACCTCTGGTCTCCGTAGAAGACAGGGTTAAAGGTGACAGTGCGGGCATCCCTGCATAGCATCAAACATGCTGGTATAGTTGCCTTGGTCCATGGGACATTCATTGGTCAGGATGCTCAAGTGCCCCATGTAGAATGGTGTAGAGTGCGTGCAGGCAGCCCTCCGCATCTGTAGTTCAACAGCCCGTCCAGGGGATTTGGATGCATGCTCCAGTGGGAGGACCGCTGATCTCAGCCAAAGTCCAGCAGCACCTCTGAGCCCTCAGTGACTGAGCATCTCCAGTGGCCCTTGTCATATCACTAGAGAGAAGTCAGGGTCATTATTAGCGCACCTGTCTCCCTACCTCAGTTGTAAACCTCCAGAGGGCAGGAACTGTTTCTTACTTGTAACTGGGGACCAGAGTGCTTAACACAGAATTTTCCAGACTGTCATAATGATTGATACGTTCAATGCCCAAGATGCCCTGGCTCCCACTTAGCATCTCTAGAATACAGCGGTACCTCGAGATACGAGTGCCCTAACATACGAGATTTTAGAGATACGAGCCATCGAGCGAGCGATTTTTGCTTTGAAATATGAGCAACATTTGAGATACGAGTAATTGTTCGGATCGGCCGGCTGCACACGACCCACCAGTTTACCGCGACTCGAGCGTCTCACAGTTTCCCACGCCTCAAGGTGACGGAACGAATTAAACTCATATCTCGAGGTACCACTGTAGACAAATGCATCATTACAGAACCATCTGATCGGGTTACAAGGCCTCCGTGTGGTGTCTTAGGGTTCCAGTGGTCGCTGGACAGTCTGCAGCTGAGCGCAGGGTCTGGAGAAGCCAGCACAGCAGCCGCTACTGAGCGTGTCCCTCAACGGGGATTTCAGTGTTCCCAGTCCGTGGCGCCCGGGAAACAGATTTGTCTTCCTAATGCAGAGGCGAGGCTGTCCTGGCGAAGACAGATACCAGCACAGCCCGGCGTAGCGATGAGGCCTGCGGGAGACATTTCACTGCTGGGCTCCAGGACGGGGCCATTTTTCTTCCCAGGGATGGTCCTTACACAAACCCAAATGACTGACAGCTCCTGAGGGCCAAGCATTGGCGGGATCCCTTTCTGAGGCTGGGGAGTATTTGGGGGGCTGCTCTCCAGGTTAGGAGTGGGGGGCTGGGCCTTGCCCAGAAAAAGTAGAAGTTCATGTAAAAACTGCTGACTCATCTGCCGGGGACAGTTGCTGTCCTACATGCAGCTGTTAGCATCCACCACCAGCTTCCCGCCCAGAGGACTTTAAAAATGGGGACAACCTGGCTGGTCGCTGTGGCTCAGTGGTTGACTGTCCGCCTACAGACCAGGAGGTCACGGTTAGATTCCCGGTCAGAGCACAGGCCCAGGTTGTGGGCTTGATCCCCTGTAGGGGGGGCATGCCGGAGGCCGCCGGTCAATGATTCTCTCTCACTGATGTTTCTGTCTCTCGCTCCCTCTCCCTTCCTCGCTGAAATCAATAAAAGTCTATTTTAGAAAATCAGGACAACTTCTGGAAGCTAAAGATGGCTTCGCTTTGTAATCTTGCCACAGTTGGGGCGTCAATGCCAAGGCCAGTCCCCGCGCGGGAGAGATTCTGCTGCGTGGTGTCCAGTGTTAAATGAAAAGGAGAGAAAATGAAAGGGCTCCGTGGGCCTGAGGGGCGGCATCGAGGTCTTTCTGTATCTATCGTGGGGCGCGCAGCACAGAGCAGAGGCGGGCAGCCTCCTTTAAGGGCCGTCCGGTGTCTGCCGCCCTGGCTCCGCTCTGCCTGGTGGTGGGAAAGCGGCCACAGACAGGGCACCGAATGGGCGTGGCTGTGTTCCAATGAAGTTTGATGTAAACAAGCAGGTGGGGGCTGGACGTGGCCTGCTGGGGTGGTGTGCCAACGCCTGCTGTGGAGGAGACCGGCCTGGCTTTAGGGTTGGGCAACACTCACGTCTAAGTCCCTGTATCCCTCAGTTGGGCACTCCGACCAGCGTCTGGGAACCCGTGTCCTTCGCTCCAAAGCAGAGGTGACCACCTTCAGTCAGGACTTGGAGGTGCAGAGCATTACCCGATGCATCATACCCTCTATCAGGAGGCTCCCTGTGAACCACCGTCCTAAGGACCGCTGTCGAAGGACTAAAGTCCTTCTTACAGCATGAAAACAGTCTGATGACCATGGAGGTGCTCATAACAGGCGCAGGGCAGGTCACAATTATATTTAAGCGGCACCGAGCAGAGCTGATCCAACAGAGGAAGCGGTATTTTTTATGAAGCAGCACTCTCAGCGATGCTGCTGAACGGCTGCAGAGACTTGCAGGTACTTCCCCGCTCCTTCCTGCTGGGGGGGTGGTGGTGGTGATCAGTGTCCACCCTGGGGGAGGGCCCGGCTCTCCAGGGCCCTGTGGGGTCAGGCTGAAGGTGCAAGAACTGAAACTGTTGGGGAATCACAGAGGCTCAGCTCTGCAGGGTGCAACCTCCGGCCCCTCTGCATTTCAGCATGTCCTCAAGGCACAGATGCGTCCCAAACATCGTGTTTATTAACAAATGCAAAACAGCTCCTCTGTGTTTCCCCAGGGAGAGGGTCTGGACACAGTTGCTTGCAGTTATAAGGAGACTCTCCACCACTGGTCCTGGTCACCCAACAGTTTCTGACTTCAACTCCACCCGCTGGAGCCCCGCCTCAGAGAGACCGGGTGATCTTCAACATGCAAATCTCATCACATCATTCACTTGCTCAGCCCTCAGACACGTATCCAGATGTTCACTGCAACATTATTCACGGTAGCCACATATGGAAACAACCTAAGTGTCCTCTGACTGATGACTGGATAAGGAAAATGTGGCACATGTACAGAATGGAATACACTCAGCCATAAGAAAGGATGGACTACTGTCTTTGTGACAGCATGGACAGACCTTTGAGAGCATCATGCTAGGTGAAATAAATCAGATGGAAAAGAACAAGGATTCTATAATTTCCCTCCTATGTGGGATATAAAGCAGAAACCAACGAATGAACGAACCAAACGAACATATAGACACAGACAACAGTGTGTTGATTACAAGAGGGGAAGAAGGTAGGGGAGAATGAGAAGGGTAAAGGGCATCAAATACATGGTGACAGAGGGAGACTAGTGTCCGGGTGGTGAGTACACACACAATGCAATATGCAGATGGCGTATCCTAGAACTGTACACTTGAAACCTATAGAACCCTATGAACCAATGTGAACCCAATACACTTAGACCCCCACGGGGGTCCAGCACTGCCACCCGGTGAAGACCAGCCTCGCTGCCGTGACCCCCTGGGCCCTGGAGGCGGCTTTCCACCTCCCCCTCCACACTGCCTCCAATTCGGCCCCGCCCCCAACACTCCATGATTCGACCACAGGAAGATTACCAATGATCTGAACTCCGCCCCGTTCCTTTCTTTGTGTTCTTCCTTCTGCCTGTGACTGACACCCTCCTTATAACACCTGCTCATTCTTCAAGTGGAGACACCCTTCCCTGACCTGCTGCCCACCCCAAAGTTGGTGTTATCACACCTACATCCCATAAGAGGATTGTACCACCACGTCATGCATGTGATGTCCTCTTGTGGATGATGGGCTATAGAGTATGCACAATCCAATCGTGCCCTGGTTATTGAGAAACCATCCACTGGTGAGTGGTGGACTCATCACATGATTGAAAGAACAGCCTCAGAAATCAGTTATCCTCAACCCTCTGTCTACACTAAACTTGAAGAGGTGCCTTTGTTTGGCTTCATGCCTAGAGACTGTGATCCCTGTGGTTTGGCAAGGGTTCTGGATGCTGACCATGTTTCACAAGCCCCCCTCACCCCCCTACATGGAACAGTGACCCAATGCTGGGGCTGCGGGCTCCCGTTCTACACGAGGAGGCACCAGAAGGTAGGAAGGAGTAGTATCTGCTCCACTCCAGGAAGGGAGAGAAGGGACACACTCCCTTCCCCAAAACCCAGTGAATCTTGGGGCTGAAGAGCTGAGACCTCAGCTTGACACCACCCTCAGACCCCCACGTCCCTGTGGTGGCCTGCACAGGTTGCCTGCTCTCACCTGGGACAGCCAGAAAGAAGACCAGGAGACTGTGTCCACTCGAAGCATGTTGGCCAGGTCCCTGAGAAGCCACTGCCCCTGATGGCCAGACCACTTTCCCTAAGCTGCTTCCCACCAAGGCAGTCACTGTGGTGAGGACATCTGCCTACCTGGCTGTCCTTGGGTAGGGACCTGCTGCAAAGGCAGTGCCATCTTCCCATCGAGCCCCAATGCCTTGGGCACGATCAGCATCGCTGTTCCCAGTCCCAGGCCTGCAGGGGACATGCCAGTGCTGAGTGGGCGAGCCTGGGTGTGGTGGCAGCCAGATGGGCCCGGGGAGCCGGGCAGAGGGCCGTTAGAGAGAGTATGAAAGGCAACCTCAAACCGACCCTGAGAGCAGAGCAGACGGCCCTGAAGCAGCTAGGAAGGAGGGAGATGCTCAGCACCGCCACTCCTTGCTGGAGAGCATCCCCTGGATGTTAGTGGCCAATAGAGTCAGATGGCAGAGGGAGTGGTGCCCAGGTGGCTTTGGGCATCATGACAATATGATCATAATCTACATGGAGAGCTTTGAGGGCTTAACCCCCCAAATAGCTCATTATACAAAGCCTGACCCGGTGGTTCTCGGGCTGGTTGGGGGAAGATCAATGGGTATGGAGACACATCCCTCTCCCTGCCTTCAGCATCCGCAGGGAGGTCAGGACCAGAGAGGAGACGGGAAAGGTGAGGTTGAGGCTCCCTGCCTTCTGTCTGCAGCCTGCTCCTCGCCAGGCACTTTAATTTAAGGTTCAAGGCATCTTTATGGCCAATAAAAAACCCCCAAACCTGCCTCCCGGCAATTCATCTTAAAAATCAATTAGGGCCGGGACTGCCGAAGATCAATGGGAATGGAGACCACATCCCTCTCACTGTCTTCAGCAGCCGCAGGGAGGTCAGGCCCGGAGGGGAGATGGGAAAGGTGAGGTTGGGGCTCAGTACCCTCTCTCTGCAGCCCGCCCTCGAGGGGAGAAGCCAAGTGCTGTCTGACCAGCTTCCTTTCCCCACCGGACAGGGGGCCTAACCAACACAGCCAGCAGCCGAGGCGCCATGGTGAGTTCATGGAAGGCCCTGGGCCACCACCGGAAGTGCCTCTCTCAGTGTCTGAGAAGCCGGACTCCAGCAGGTGAAGTCTGGGCAAACCACACTAGTGGTTGGCATTTAATCCACGGCGTGGAACAGCCAACAGGTCAAGCAAGTCCATCAAAATACGTGAGCGGCGTGGCGAGAGAGGCAGCGACACACAGGCTGGTTTTCTTGCCAAGAAGTTGAAAAACCCTTCCTATAGGGCTCGGCAGGACTGGGGGAAAGTGGCTACAGGTGTTTGCTAATGATGCTACTGTTGGTTTTCTAAAGCCGGTTCATCACACTCAGCCAGACTTTGCCAAGCATGGCCGAGGAAAGCAATGTCCTTCGCAAGTTCTCTGGAAGTTATAAAGAAGGAGCTTCGTGCTGGGCAAGTCCCCCAAACCGGGGTCCTCATGGAGATGCTGATCTCCTGCAGCGATGGCTGACTACGTGGGGGTGGAGGAGGGGGCGGACTGCCTCTTGGGGAAGCTCCTCCAAAGCAGGGGAGGAATTTCACAGGGGAAGTAACAGCCTGAAAGGCTTTCTGTTTTTCAAGAAATACGATCGTGATGCCAAAAAATACGGTGCTGAAGGATTCGAAGTTCCGTACTGTCTCTGTTGATGGGCAATTGACACCCACAGATTTCCTTAAACATTGCGGGCTGATTACTAACAAGGATGAGATTGACTCAGTGCCCTGCCTCACGCCTTCATGGGTAAGACTCGAGAAAACCAGTGAATGCTAACTCTCTGCTCACATTTGATCTCTCCCAGTGTGTCTCAACCTCTCTGGATGGTGGGATTTGACCCAGTTCATCTCTCTACATGTCCAGCATTTAATACCAGTGTCATACGTATTTGTGGAATGAACAACTGAACTAAAAGGAAAACGGACAGAAAAATATGAGTGAGCACCGGTAAATCGGCCTCAAGTCCCTCTAAAATTAGTCACTATTCAGACATAAATGAAATGTCTACTGTTTCCCATGGAAAGGGAAACCCTAAACCCACACACTGAGGCCTCCCAGCATGCTTTGCGTAAGCTATTAAATAGTGACAAATGAAACGAGACAGCCTGTCCCAGTGGAGGAGAGGCTGGATAAACTTTTCGTAAGCAGCCTGCTCAGGCAAGACCGGGGGGAATTCGGGTGGGAGAAATCAGCTCCAGCGCCAGACAAGACAACTCAGGAGAAATTAGAATCATCGCTGGAGCAGGTCGCCGCGGAAGGACGGGGCCGCCGACGGGAGCTCGTTGGTGACGGTGTTCAGCAGACGGACGGGGCGGGGAGAGGGCCACACAGTGGGACTTAACATTGAGCAGAGCCACTGGTCTACCCTCTGATACCCACAGGGAAGAACTCTTCCTGCCGCTCTCCTCCAAATATTTTCCATCCGTTAGTTATCCAACCAGCATTGTGGGCACTTGAAGTGGAGAACCCTGTGCTGAGAGAGCTGGCCTCGCGGCATGCATTTTAATTCCGAAATCCACTCACAACCCACAGGCTCTCTTTAAGGGTAACTATGTTTTGATTTTTTAAATTTGATCTAAGAAGCTGCCAATGGCCGGTGTTGCCTTCGATGTGCTGGAAGTGCGTGTTCAAGCCTGTAGCAGCTCGGCGAACATTGATTAGGCATCTCCGGGGTGCTAATCACTGGGTGAACGCTGGCAACTCCAAGAGCCAGACCTACAGCTCACCCAAGGTCAGCGAGGAGGAGGAGGAGGTGGTAAACAAACAATAACACTCCATCTTAATAAGTGCTTTTATGGGCCTGGCTGCCAATATGACTTGCGGACAGGGAAAACAGAGCGATGATTAAGCCTAGCACGGCTTTTTATGCAGACAGATAATAGTTCTATTCCCACCTCATTGCTTCAACGACTGCGCTCCTCGCAGTGTCCTGAAATTATATAATCACTACCGCCTCCCGGTAGGCGTTGGAGTCCTTTGAAAGGAGAGACTATACCTTATCTTTTTTTTTTTTTTTTTTTTATCACCGGTGGATTTTATGGTGTCTCGTATCTGGAAAAATGTCCCCCTCAGTCCAGTAAACCGAAGGTCAACGTGATTTTATTTTCCAGTTACATGCTAACATATGGTTCCTGGGGAGTCTTCGGATAGCAGGGATCAAACGCCTGTGGTAATTTTCAGCAGAGGGGAAGAGAGGGCGCGCAGAGGGAGCAATGATGGATGAACTCTGGGCAGGGCACTGCTCCAGCCGAGCTCTGCTGGATCCCTCCCCGGTGGCCGTAAACTGGGACACCTCATAAATCCCAGGCTCCTCTTTGCCAGGGTCGGTTATTACTGTCCCAGGGCAGCGGCGCGCTTTCTCGGCTAAAGTAACTGCGAGCCGTTTGTTATCTTTAAAGGAGGGCCTGTCAGCCGCTGTAGCCACAAAGCCCAGACAATTAAAGTTTCTGATTCTGCAAAAATCCCGACAGATCCTCGTGGTGTAGACCTGATATGCCCAAGGTCGGAAATGGTTCCCGTGTTTTTCCACTCAACGCCTCTTCCTCTCTGCTCGTTCACCGCATCCCTCAACAGCTGGAGGAAGGCAGCTGTTCCCACAGTGTCCAGAAATCCACTGGGTCTGGGGGCTTTCATCTGGGAGAAATTAGCTCTAGCTAATTGGTCCCTTCCCCTCATGATGGGTCCTTGGGAAGAAACAGCATAGGTGGCAATTATACGGCATATATACCTTCATTCCCCTTTTCCTCACCAGTGGCAGGCATCACTAATCCATCATGGCACATTTTTTTTTTCCTGATGAACCAGGAAATTCATGCATGCAGCCACAACCAATCAATTGAGTTTGGGATTCATAGGAACACCCATCCTCCATCTCTGAAGGAACCCATGTCGGCGAGCAATAGAAAATCTTACCTCACACCTATTCGACCTTTCAATCATTTTGGATCAGATTTTCTTGAAAGTCCCAGTGCCCCCTCGTGAAATGTCTTTGAGGACCAGCCCAAGCCCTTGCAGTGTGTGAACCTGTGTGCGAGTTTGGGCATGCCACAAGAGGACAGCACCCCGATTACCCCAACTTCAAGATCAAGATGTCTCTTCCTCAGAAAGAGCAAAAAGGATGCCAAACCAACTTGGTACCATAGGGGGACGGAATGGGAAAGAAAACAAGAGATGGGAAGTGCACAAGGCAAGAAAAATATTACACTTAAAACCCTTCCCAGTGTATAATTCATTTGGGAAAGAAAAAGAAAAGCTATCCATGCTTGCTCTCTTGCATAGAATCTTCCAAAGGAAGGTCTTGGGCTACCATAATGTTACACATGCATTTTATCAATGGTGAGAACCACAGCGCAGAGGGGTGACGCGGTGGATGCAGAGGTCAATGGCACGCCTTCCACCTGACCCCGGGTGGGTACCGAGAAACCAGACCGGAGAGCATTCTGTAGTACAGAACTCGGCTCTTCCTTCGTCAGGATCCTAAAGTCATACTGGTGTTTCTAAAAGAGTCCCCTTTCTCCAGAGCCCACCTGCCCAGCTCCTACCAGCTATTCGTCTTTGGCTAACCGGGTTTCTGAGATGGATCTGCGGACCGCTCACTCCCCATGCGCCATACATCAGTGCCAAACTAAACAGGCTCCGGCCCCCGCTGAGAACACAGCGGCGTGGCTCATCACCCGCCACCTAACGAACCGCGTGAGGGATGACTCCTGGGTAAACGCCGCGCGCAGAAAGCGAGGCCGCCTCAGACGGCACACCTAGGAAGGCGGCGTGACAGATCTGCACATCCGGATGCTTCAGACACCAAGTAATTTCCCAGCGCGGTGAAGCTTGCTGGCATTTATTTAAAGTGATAAATTGTAAGAGGGATCACATTTGGTTGTTTAGTGGCTACATCCAACAACTCACGTGATACCGGCTGGATGTAGCTAAGCTGCCAAAATTCTTATTCACCAACGGAAACCATAGGCGTAGGTTTGTTAGTAGGTTTGTTCAAAAGCATGTGAAAGGCCCTGGATTACAGGAAACGGTGTCTGTGTTTTATTAAAACATGCTTTACAGAAAAAATGACATGCCAATAGAAAATTGCTCTGTGAAAGGAGCAGATTTAATTATCTGTAAGATTAATGTTAGCAGAGATTGGGTAAATCACAGGGGAGAGACTGGAGAAAGTTACTGAACCACATCCAAAGGGCTTTTTTTTGAAATTATAAGAATATTAATAATAGAACTGGTAAGGGACAAACCCTAAGGATGTTCCGGGGTATATACGGACCCACAACCGACAAGGGGAAAAAGAGAGATGAAGTTGAGAGAAAACTGGAACACTGGGTAGTAATGAAATGGGTCATGTGCTTTCTCACTCTATTATTTTGCTGTATTTCCCAAGGTTCCTTCACGATAGATAGCAGAACTACATGAGCTTCAGAAACAAGATCTGTGGTAACTTATTAATCAACTCTGAGCTTTAATTTCCTCTGTGTACAATGGAGATAATACTTCAAAACACAGTTAGGAGTATTCAGTCAGAACATGCAAATGCCAGTACCTACAACAATTCAATAAATATTAGTTTCCCTTTGTTTTTCTACACATTGAAGGCCTGTATCACTTCTACCTTCTGTCGTAGCTTACCCTGTAGACTTTGAGCTGTGAACGCTTATCAAATTTAAGATTTGCCCGCCTGTCTGCCTCCACAGCAGCAGGCGGTCCGCTCAGCAAGGCGGCAGCAAATGCTCCCTGAACACGTGTTTGAAGGACTCAACTCACCAGACAAGGGATAGCACAGCCTGTAAAACATGACCTGCTGGTCCCCACACTCTATTTTTTAAAAAATATATTTTATTGATTTTTTACAGAGAGGAAGGGAGAGGGATAGAGAGTTAGAAACATCGATGAGAGAGAAACACTGATCAACTGCCTCCTGCACACCTCCTACTGGGGATGTGCCCGCAACCAAGGTACATGCCCTTGACCAGAATCGAACCTGGGACCTTTCAGTCCGCAGGCCGACACTCTATCCACAGAGCCAAACCGGTTTCGGCCCCACACTCTATTACACAGTGATCACACTGTGGGTCATTTATAAATCCACATCTGCCTCCTTCCTTCGAGTGGCTTCCTCAAGAGAGACCCTGGTCCTAGGAAGTAATAAATATGAAATGACAGCATATTCCAGCGGGCCTTTGTATCTGTTCGGGGGACTCTGTTGAGGTTCAAGACTAAAACCTACTGCATCGGAGAAGAGGAAGGTCAACAAGGCTCCGCAGGAGAAGGAAATGTGTGGAAACATTTCTTTCAGGGGGGTTCTTAGAGAGCTTTGGGGACCCAAGAGCCCCAGGACGAGGGTGAGAACTGCGCAGTGTTTCTACAGGTTGGAAGGAAGCCATGGCGATCGCTGACTGGAAGGGGCGGCGTGAGAAAAAGAACGAAGCCACCTGAGCAGGGTCTGCGTTTGCAGCCGGGAGCTACATGCTGAGGCAATTACGGAGCGTTTTCTCCTCGACGTGTCCCATCAGCCCTCTGGCGCACCACTCCCAGAACTTAGCTAGAGTCCTTTAACACCTGTCCTTCCCCCCGGCCAGTGTGGCACAGTGGTTGAGCATTGCCCTAGGAACCAGGATGTCACAGTTCGGGTTCGATTCCCCAGTCAGGGCACCTGGCCAGCTTGGGGGCTCCATCCCCAGTGTGGGTCCTGCAGGAGGCAGCCCATCAATGATTCTCTCTCATCACTGATGTTTCTGGCTCTCTTTTCCTCTCTGAAATCAATAAAAATAGATTTTTAAAAAAGTGCAAGGCCTTTTGCGTTTGAATTTGCTTTTGTGAAACAGGGATGCTGAAACCCAGAGAGAAATAAAAGTTAAAACAGCAACGCCTCTGAACCGGAAGGTGCTAGGCAAACCAGAAACGTCTGCCTAAAATGCCTGGTAATAAAGGCTTACGTGAAATACACCTGTTTTTGGTCATTGTTCAGTCCTGCTCAAGACACCAGCTATGCCCAAACCGGTTTAGCTCAGTGGATAGAGCGTCAGCCCTGCGAACTGAAAGATTCCAGGTTCGATTCTGGTCAAGGGCATGGACCTTGGTTGCGGGCACATCCCCAGTGGGGGTGTGCAGGAGGCGGCTGATGGATGTCGCTCTCTCATCGATGTTTCTAACTCTCTATCCCTCTCCCTTCCTCTCTGTAAAAATCAATAAAATATATTTTTTAAAAAGTGGCCTCACATGGGCTTGTACCTTGGTTGCGGGCATATTCCCAGTAGGGGGTGTGCAGGAGGCAGCTGGTCGATGCTTCTCTCTCATTGATGTTTCTAACTCTCTATCCCTCTCCCTTCCTCTCTGTAAAAAAAATATCAATAAAAATATATTAAAAAAGAAAAAAGACACCAGTCATATCCTGTGTGCACTTGGAAGGAAACTACTCAACAACATTACTCGGCATGTTTAATTTTATCCTGAGAAACAGGAGGAGTGATTTCAGAGTTGAGGATGCTCCTTGGAAGAGGAACACAGAGATAAGCTGGCACCACGCTCCGTCCCTGGTGTGTCCCAGATGTGTGCCCTGGAGAGCAGAGAGGAGCTGCTCCATCCTGCCAACCCCTCAGCGGGCACAGCACTCTCCAGGGGGGACACAGAGCCCCCCGCAGAGCCAGGAGGCCGGCGGGCGCTGATTCCCAATCTTCCTACCTCTAAGCAAAACCCAAAACAGCGCGGGCTCCTGTTGGAAACCCAGGAAATCAAAGCACTAGAGGCTCAAGCTGAGTCTCAGCCAGTGACAGGTGACGTGGCAGATCCGACAGCGGGAGGCGAGGCCTGGAGGGAGGAGAGGACCGAGGCGCCCGGTGATGGCCACGGCGAGGGCTTCTTTGGAACAGCTTCCCCCGCAGGCCAACAGCTGCTTCCTGAAGGGCTGGGAGGCGGATTCACGGAACGGGCTGCGTTTCTGTGGCCGCATCCTTCAGCAGCGGGCAGAGCCCTGGCTGTGGCACTGGAGAGCGCTCAGCTTTGCCACTTGCCGGGCTCCAGTGCATCGCCTGTCAAATGGCTGCAATAATGCCTCCCTCCCCCATAGAGAGAGGCTGCAGGGATGAAATAAAACGAGGCGCCCAGCAGTGACCAGTGACAAGTGACAGGTGCTCCATACACGCGTGAAGTCCCTCCTCCTTTCTCCCAACAGAGGAGGCTTTGACTTTACTTCTTTTCTTAAATCCTCACCCAAGGATATGGTTTTTAAAAAATACTGATTTTAGAGAAAGAGAAAGAGAGGGAGAGGGAGGAAGAGAGAAAAAAAGAAGGAGGGAGGGAGAGGAAGAGAGAGCAAAGAAGAGAAACATCAATGCGAGAGTGAAGCATGGATTGGTTGCCTCCCAGACTCAACCTGACCAGGATTGAACCTGCCACCTGGGTATGTGCCCTGAGCGGGAATCAAACCCACCACCTTTCGGTGTGGGGGATGATGCTCCAGCCCACTGAGCCACCCCAGCCAGGGCTAATTTCACTTTCGTCTTAACCATTGCCCATCATAGCATCTCTGCAGGAACAGGGGTCATCTAGTTCCAGCCTGAAGCCTTGGGGACCTCTACCACCTCTGGCCATGTGACCCCCAGCCCGTCTGGGCTGTGATTCTGGGGAAATTGTGCCGCAGCTATTCAGCGATGCCTGCCTTAAAGGTTCTACAAACGCAGACAATGTAAAAGTGCTCACCCCAGTGTAACGCATGATCAAACGTACCACGAGCAGGGAGGCGGGGACATCCGTTTACATGACGTAGTCTAGTTCTCTAAGGCAGTGCCCTTCCCCCTGCCCTGTTAGCAGTGCAATCCTCTTTTAAGTAAACCATACATGTTACCCCATGCACACAGCAGACAGAGGCAGACCATGTCTGCGTGCAATTATAGGAGGGGCCCTGACCTGAGCCCTCCCCGGCTCCCGCCTGCCTCCTCCCCTCATCCCTCATCCATCACCTCTGAGACACCAGACTGACCCCAGGGCCCCTGGGAGAGGGCAGCCTGAGAGCCCAGGCCGGGGACACACAGCTTGGACACCAGCCCTGTGCTCTCCCAGGAGAGGCGCACGCATCGTAGGGGGAGGGCTGGCTTCCAGGGTTACTGAGCCAGAGGCGCTCTCTCTGAGCCGGCGCGGTAATGAGTTTAATGATGGCCCAACGGTAATTACCGCCAGCCCGGAGGTGGGGCCACAGAGGCACTCTGCAGGGACTGATCTCAGGCAGAAAGGAAAATGCAGCGAGTCCGACCAGAAGCTGCAGACCGAGGTCCTGAGAGCTGCTGAGTGGCACTCACGGAGCCGCTGGTACACACAGTGCTGGCTGCCTTGAGTGTCGTGTGTACCTCGGCTCGATTTATACAGGGTTACTTTTTCATCACCTCGCATCGTGCAGCTAAGCTTGTGACTCTGGGCACCAATTCTAGGATTCTGTTTCCTTATTCTGCGTGGGATGTATTTCACAAAACAATCCCCTAAAAGCGCCATCGAGGAGATGAGAAGTGGTTGGGTTTACCTACATGAAATAACAAGGGTGTTTGTTCAAAAAGGAAATGATGGCCCTGGCTTGGCTCACTGACGCCTCCTCTCATGCATCAAAAAGCTGCAGGACGGACTCCCAGTCGGGGCACATGCCTCAGTTTGGGTTTGATCCCTGGTCAGGGCATGTGCAGTAGGCAACCATTGGATGATTTTTCTCTCACATCCATCTCTCTCTCTCTCTCTCTCTCTCTCTCTCTCTCTCTCTCTCTCTCTCTCTCAAATAAATAAGAGTCATATCCTTGAGTGAGGATGAAAAAACACACAAGCTGGACCGCACCCAATGTTGGTGGGGATACAGGAAGACGAGAATGCTCCCGTGTTGTTTCCAATCTGCAAGTCTAGCTGAAGCTAAATATGCACATAGCATATGACTCCAGGATCCAATCGCTGGGCTCGCTTCCCAGAAACAGTCCTCACACAGGCTCCCCGGGGCTGCGAGGGAGAGTGACGGTGACAGAACTTCTGGTGACCGTGGGATCTGCAGTCACGGGCGCGCATGTCAACTGGGGGAGAGATCAGCTAAACAGAGAGAATGCAGACGGCCAGACACGAAGCAGAGGTTGGAAGTCTACCTAGAAGCTGGAATGTACCTGCAAACCCAATGTTGACTGAAACAGTGCTGGGCTTTTTATGGTCTATGTCATGGCAGGTTTATCACGTGTGTAACTAACGATGAACACATACTCAAGCAGGAAGAAATATTTAAGAAGGCCACAGGCACACCTTCATTCCTGCACATGTATGTTGTTTTCTCCTGGGGGAAGGGCGTTGGTGTGGGGAGTAGAGGCGAAGAGGAACATCAACACCTATTTGCAGGAGGAGGAGAGTCCTGCATGGACTTCTGAGGGTAAGACGCTACGAACTGAGGAGCATGCATCCAACTCGACGTCTGAGGGCCAATTGATTCTGAAAACACCGTGTGTTCTTGTGAAGATCAACTGAGATGCAACGTTCCCGGCAACGTAGGAGGTGCTCAACACCTATTTGCTTCCTCGACGACTTCGAGAAAACAGAGGAGGAATGGAATTTCCCCCCTCTCCTTCTCTAGTAATTTAAGGAGGAAAATAAGTAAGAGTCTCAGGAAAATGAGGTCCTAAGAAAGTGGTTCTCAACCTTCCTAAGGCCGCGACCCTTGCATACAGTTCCTCATGGGGTGGTGACCCCCGACCATGAGATTTTGCTACTGTGATGCATCGAGACGTAAATATCTGCATTTTCCGATGGTCTTAGGCGACCCCTGTGAAAGGGTCGTTCGACCCCCAAAGGGGTTGCGACCCACAGGTTGAGAACCACTGTCCTAAGAGAAGCGCTCAGATATGGGTAGAGGAGGCTGATTCTCACTCCTGTTTGCGGATCAGAATCACTCAAAGGACAAAGGCCACAGACCACCCGGCTCCCAGCTCGCCCCCAGAACAGCGTGGATCTGATCCTCGCCTTTGGGGCGGGGAGGCTACAGGACCCGGCCGGGTCTGCGGAGAAGCAGAATCTGAGAAGCATCGCCTTGCGCCGGAGGGACTGTCCCCTCTCATCTCAGTGGCTTGCCATCCCCGCAGCTCTGGCTTGAAAACCTTTGGCAGCTTTTGCTAAATAAAGCAGCGCTGAACTGCTCACACATGAAATACATTCCAGAATATCTGGCTAGTGTGTGCAGTATGCGGCTCCATCTGCTCCTCCCGGATACGTGAGATTTAGAAATTCATGTGTAGATAGGTCTGTCTATAAATGGCTACCTCCAACAACATGGAATAGAGCTGCTTTAGGGGGTACGGGGAAGTATTTTTTCCCCTTTGGTTTATGTATAGCAGGACAGCCAATCTGTAACTGCAAACAAATATGCACGCATGCATTCATTCGTTCGTTCATTCATTCATTCATTCATTCATTCATTCATTCATTCATGGGTTAGCCGGTCAACAGCTGGGCTAAAATAAAATACTGAGGATGCAGCTGATTCAAAGGATGGCTCCGAAACCTCACAGTAATTTACATCTATGACAAAAACAACATGTGCCAGCTTAGGGAGTTTCCCTGGCACAGCCCATAGTCAAGCACGTGTAGGTGCACCTAGCGCTGGCAGATCCCGGGAGAACCTCACCATGTGCTCGTGGGATCTAGCATTTGGCGAAAACTGACGAGTACAACCATTCATTTCCCTGTGCTATTTCCCACAATATTTATTTTATTTATATATTTTTAATATATTTTATTGATTTTTTACAGAGAGGAAGGGAGAGGGATAGAGAGTTAGAAACATCGATGAAAGAGAGAGACATCCATCAGCTGCCTCTTGCACGCCCCCCACTGGGGATGTGCCCGCAACCAAGGTGCATGGCCTTGACCGGAATTGAACCTGGGACCTTTCAGTCTGCAGGCCAACGCTCTATCCACTGAGCCACACCGGTGTCGGCGGGAGGACCATTTAGAACCCTGACCTGTGGGCACTGGGGCCTCTCCAGGGGGTGCCAGGAGCTCCCCACCCGCTTGGCCATCAGCAGGGATCGGAGCAGGAGGCTCGGCTCTTCCCTTCGAATTCCAGCCTGGACAGGCGTCTGTCGGCTTCTCCGCCAAGGCCAGCCTCGCCCTCGAGCTGACCCACAGGACCCAGAGCCACCGCTTCCGCCCTGAGCAACGCGCCCCTCACCCAAGCCCTTCCCCAGCCAGCACGGAGGGCAGGGACCTCTTCAATACCCACGGGACACCCGTGTCAGAGCGCCGCCGTGAAGATGAATGACAGAGGAGATGACATGTGTCACTCCCTATTTCCGAGCGAGACTCGGATGGACGGGGACACTGGAACGACGCCCAGGCCGGGTGTCTGTCACCTGGCGCTGCCCACAGAGAGACAGTGTCCTCACGCCGCTCTGCAGAGGGCATGTCCTCCCTTCGGTGGGTTTGGGGGCATCGACCAGGACAGCGGCAAGCCGCCCGTCCTTTAAAATTTAATCACAACCCGGTGCTCGGCTTACATCCTAAGCCATCACCTCTCCCCCACTCATTTACATCTTTACATAACGACATGCATATATATAGATATAGATACATATATATGTGCACATCTTTTAATGAATATCAATAGATCACTGTGGTTTTATGCACGAAAGGCTGTTTAAAAAAATCTGGCGGAGAATATATCCGCATCACACGGCTCTCCAGCGTGGTAATTTAAGAGCATAACTGTCCATGCGGTGTCTGAGGGTTCCCTTTTCTGCAGGTAGCCAGGCCATCTTGCCTCTCCTGAGCTGTCATCGCGTTGGGGGAGCATTTCTTGAGTCCCCCAGGGGTCTCTCTCTCTCTCTCTTCTCTGACCACCTGAACCTCTTCGGACAGGTCTCTAGGGGTGCCTTCCACTACTCGGTCCCTGTGAAGCAGTGTGGCCTTGGGGTCCAGAGCTGGCCCACCCACTGGGACCCTCCTTCCCGCTTCAGTCAGAACTGAGCTCTGCCACCTACCAGCTGTGTGGCCTTGTCGGGTTACTTCACCTCTCTGGGCCTCAGTTATGTCCCTACGCCAGTCTTAGAACAATCATTGCTGCTGCTATTACAGTGGTACCTTGAGATACGAGTGCCCTAACATACGAGATTTTGGGGATACGAGCCGTCGAGTGAGCGATTTTTGCTTTGAAATACGAGCAACATGTGAGATAGGAGTCATCGCTCGGATCGGCTGGCTGCACACGACCCACCAGTTTACTGCGACTCGAGCTTCTCATAGTTTCCCACGCCTCAAGGTGTTGGAACGAATTAAACTTGTATCTCGAGGTACCACTGTATTTATTACTAGTACTACTCCTACTGCTGCCACCCACCCCCCCTCCCGCAGTCTGTGACCTCCCCGTTGGCTGGGTGAAGGCCACCTCTGTCTTGGCTCCAGAGCCGAGGAACACTGCTTGCCCTCTGCAGGCGTTCAATAGCTCTCAGCTCAGCTCCCCGGGAACCGTTATCTTCAATACAGAAGTCACCCAAGCGTTCTTCCATGGAGAAACGGTCCGGGTAGGACTCTTAGTCTGTTTGAACTGCTCTAACAAATTAATGTGGTGCCTTGAGATACGAGTGCCCTAACATACGAGATTTTTGAGATACGAGCCGTCGAGTGAGCGATTTTTGCTTTGAAATACGAGCAACATTTGAGATAGGAGTCATCGCGTGGATCGGCCGGCTGCACACGACCCACCAGTTTACCGCGACTCAAGCGTCTCGTAGTTTCCCACGCCTCAAGGTGACTGAACGAATTAAATTCGTATCTCGAGGTACCACTGTGCCACGAATTGTGTAGCTTATCAAGGACAGACATTCATTTCTCGCAGTTGTGGAGGCTAGAAGTCCAAGGTCAGGGGTCAGCATGGTTGGGCGGGGGCCTCTTCCCTGTTAGTGGCTGGTGTCCTGTCCTAGGCCCTCATGTGGCGGGGTGGGGGGGGGAGGGAGGGCTGGAGTCTTTCATTCGAACACTAATCCTGTTCACGAGACTCTGTCCTCATGACCCTGCACCTTCCAACGACCCATCTCTCCACCCCCCACATCTATGGGGTCAGGGGGGCACAAGCATGCACAGGCGATTCCCTGAACTCAGGGCGGCATTTACCTTTCAAGATGGTGCATCTCCCAAGCGAGCTCTTGGAGGCCTCACCTGTCTGCAGGGCACTTGCTGGGCGCAAACCCTTAGAAAGCCAGGGAGGGTCACCCCGTTTCTCTTTGCACCCCGGTTTAAGCTTCCGAAACTCCCCCCAACCCCATCAGACACCTGGGGTTCTATCTATTCGCTCCCTGCTGGCTCTTTTCTTCTGTTCCCTTAGAGGAAAGAGGCCAATTCCAGGTCCACAAACTCTGGAATCTAGTTACATAAACCATGGAAATTCCAGTAACCGTAAGCCAGGTATCGGGTTGGCCAATGGACGCAATGTCACGTGAAAAAGGCGGCAGAGAGATGGATGAAGCAAACCTATAGACGCATCCCCCTTTCACCCTGAATACATTTCCTCCCGCCTCCGAATCGGCAGAAGCTCAAAAACTTCTATTTGTTATTTCATTTTATATCCTTAAATATTTTTACCCATTTTCTCCTTTTAAAGTCAGCTAGCACAGACTGAAGGGGAAAAAAAACAAAAAATCTCCAGCAGATAATTGAGTTCTTTTATGAGCCTCCCCCACCAGGCCACTTGAGGAGACGTTTTATTTCTTCCTGGCTTTTGGGAAAATCTCAGTCTACAGATTATTTGTCATTTTCCTCATTGGGGTCAATTTGTCACTATAATTAGTTTTATTCTTGGACCCTGGATCTTTTCCCTCTGAAAATTAAGACATCTTCCCTGAGAGGACTTGACAGAGAGGGAAACAAGGAAGACAGAGAGAAACACCTCCCCCCTTGAATGGCTGAGACTCAACAATGAACTTGCTTCGGCTGCGTGTCTAGGGCCCTGGTGGCCGAGTTCCAGGCAATGGTGCGCGTCCAGCGGCCGGCAGGGATGGAGGTCTGAAAACCTCCACTTCCCGTTTGTCTTCCAGGGCGGCTTTCAAAAACCGGCCGAGCGCCGAGACCGGTGTGGCTCAGTGGACAGAGCGTTGGCCTGCGGACTGAAAGGTCCCAGGTTCGATTCCAGTCAGGGGCATGTACCCTGCTTGCGGGCACATCTCCTGTGCGGGGTGTGCAGGAGGCGGCTGATCGATGTCTCTCTGTCATCAATGTTTCTGACTTTCTATCCCTCTCCTTTCCTCTCTGTAAAAAATCAATAAAATATATTAAAAAAAAAACAAAATACACACTTCATTCCAGGGACATTTCCTATGAAAAATGCCCCCGGAACTGCTCATTGTACCTTCGTTCTTTTTTAACTCTATTATTATTGTTGTTGTTGTTATTATTATTATTATTTAATCCTCTCCCGAGGATATTTTTTCATTGATGATTAGACAGAGTGAAAGTGACGGGAGAGAGACACACAGAGAGAAACACTGATGTGCGAGAGACTCATCAATTGGTTGCCTCCAGCACATGCTCCAAACAGGGCTGAGAATCGAGCCTGCAGCCGAGGTACATGTCCCTGATGGGAACTGAACCTGGGACCCTTCAGTCCGAGGGCCAACTCTGTATCCCACGGAGCCAAACATATCCCAGGGCCCTCCCGTCTTTCTTAAAGGCGACGATGAGCAAGAATAACCACCAGGAAAGCGGTCAGGGAGGATGCAAGGCACCGAGATGGGCACAGCCAGGCCTCTGAGGTCGTCACTCACAGCCAGTCCCTCCTGTGGGGGTCGGTCTGCACTTTCCCGGGAGCCATCCCTCCCCCGAATGGGCATTCCCTGTTCCCAGCATAGGACGAGGGCAGCACGTTTCCGGGGAGTGGAACTCGAAGGTTGCTCATCAACTCATGAACGAAAGAAAAGAGCGAGGCGTGAGCCACACACCCTACAGATCAAAGGCCGCTACCCTCACGAGGAACGCGGTTTCCTCAGCAACGTGGCTCCCGGTGGCATGTCAGTCTGAGAGCTTCAGGTGGAGGAGAAAGGCGGAGAGGAAGCTCAGTCTCCGTTTGGGGAAAACAGTTCCAACGACACCATGACGACTGAGCAGCGCACCGGGAGGGAAACCGCGACAGAAACCCTGTGTAGTTAGAGGAACGCTCTGGAGAGGGCTGCGCTGTGGGCTTGGAACCGGCTACAACTTCCAAAGCTGAAGTGGGTGGGTGGGTGGGGTCTCCGAATTTTCTTCTATTTTTTAAATGTAATTTACATATATATATGTATATATATATATACACACATACACACATACACACACACACACACACACACACACACACCCTCAGGAGGCATATATATATATTTAGAAGAAGGGAGAGGAAAAAAAAAAGAGACAGAAACATTGGGCATTGGTTGGCTGCCTCCTGCAGGCCCCCTACCAGGGACCCAGCCCACAACCCAAGCCTGTGCCCTGACTGGGAATGGAACTGGCAGCCTCTGGGGACTTGCCTGGACGATGCCCAACCAACTGAGCCCCACCGGCTGGGGGGTTCTTGAAAAGTTCAGGAACCCCCAGCATTTAGAACTTAATTAACATTTAGAACTTAAGCGAATGCATTTAAAAAAAAAATCTGAAATCCTCAATTACTTCCATGGGCCTGGGATCACGCATTGGTTCATTCAATGACCTTCAAGGAGCGTCTACTTCGTGCCAAGAATCGGAGGCTCAGGAAGGAGCACGGGTGACGTTCATAGAGCAGGACAAGCGGAATGTCCACAGGCCACTAGGTAGAGAGGTAGCCCGGAGACAGGACGTTTGGGCCGGGTCAGGGGTGACACAGAGGGCTTTTGGGGTAGAAGGGAAGTTCAGGCAACGGGTACGTAGTCTGGCACATCTGGAAAACTGAATACAGTGGTACCCCGAGATACGAGTGCCCTAATATACGAGATTTTTGAGATACGAACAGTCGAGCGAGTGATTTTTGCTTTGAAATACGAGCAACATTTGAGATAGGAGTCATCGCGCGGATCGGCCGGCTGCACACGACCCACCAGTTTACCGAGACTCGAGTGTCTCATCGTTTCCCACGCCTCAAAGTTACGGAATGAATTAAACTCGTATCTTGAGGTACCACCGTACAGTACTGGCCCGGAGCACCCCAAGATGGAGCTGGGCCGGGGGAGGCGGGGTCTCCTGGGGGATCCACCAGGAGCCGCAACCAAGGAGCGAGATGACGGTCCGAGCTGTGTATCAGAACGATCACTCTCCCATTGCAGCCTGCTCCAACCAGGCTGCACCCCCAACTCTAACGCAGACCTCATTAATCATCGCTCTCCAGGCTGCCCAGCAGCCCGGCCTTGACGTGGTGCATTAGCTCATCCTTCCTGGAGACGTGCCGCTTTCTCCCTCGAGGGTGCTGGGCCTGGGAGCAAAACTGCCAGTTCCGGGACTGGAGGCCCTGGCCCCTCGGGATGTACCCCACCTTATGCGAAGTGCTCAGAAACGGGGGGCCTCACGCTGGCAAAGGCCTCCCCGCTCTCCGGGGGCCTGAGTCCTGGGGCCGAATAAGAGATCTAATGCGGTATAAGTACCACCACGGAGGTCTCAGGGTGCACATGCCCTCCTGAGCTGCCTTAAAAAACACGTGAGCCGAAACCGGTTTGGCTTAGTGGATAGAGCCTTGGACTGCGGACCATAGGGTCCTAGGTTCAATTCTGGTCAAGGGCATGTACCTGGGTTGTGGGCACATCCCCAGTGGGGGGCGTGCAGGAGGGGGCTGATGGATGTCTCTCTCTCATTGATGTTTCTAACTCTCTATCCCTCTCCCTTCCTCTCTGTAAAACATATTTAAAAACACACACACGCGCACACACACACACACACACACACACACACGAACCCAGAGGAAGCCGAGTGGAAACGTGTTTGCTTCTGCGGAAGCAGCCATTTGGCAAACTCCTGAGAGGACATGTATTTGGTCCACACGATGCAAACACTGCTGACAAGATCAGTGCGCGCCAAACTGACTGCGGGTTCTGGGGGGGGGGGAGTTGGGGGGGAAGGAAGTGGCTGTCATCTGATGGAGGCGATCAGCATGGAGGGGAACAGTGTCCCCTTGGGGTGGGGGGAGGCAGGGGACCACGGAAGGAGCATGGACCAGGGCGGCCGGTGGTGTAGACCCACAGCGGGGGGCTGGGATCGGTGCGTTTCCCCAGCGGTGGTCTCCTCGTGGACCATTTCTGCCCCCACACCCGGGGACCTTTGTCCGATTCCCTGGAGGTGGGGTGTTCCCAGCATCCACTGGGAGAGGCAGGGACGATGCTGCCCACCTTCCAGGGCACATGTCCCCACAGGGAGAAGCACCCCGCCCCCAGGCCACAGCTGAGCCAGGGACGCCTTATGATGGGCTCTGCCTGCCCTCATCCCCCACCTCCAGCTCCCCCCAAAGCTGCTCCGGCCTGTCTTCCACGCTGCGCCTGCAATCAGCTGCCAGGGGGTTAACACGCACCCGCACCGTAACATCTAAAAATAAAGCCATTTTTAGACTTCAAGGAACAGACAGCGCCGTCGTCGTTCGTGACTCTCGGGGTGCTCGAGCGCTCCCCGAGGCTGCGGAGAGCCCGGCTCTATATATAGCGCGCCTGTCAGATCGGCCGCCTCTGCAGGCGGGCTGCTGGCAGCCGGAGCTAAGCCTGGCTGATGAAAGGATCCCAGGCCCCAGAGCTAATGGCTCCAGAAACTTCCAGGAAAGGCACCCAGCCCTCGACTCAGAACCCTCCTACCCCATCAGCACCCCCTCGCATCCGGTCCCTCTGGGGTCGCTCCTCATTTCCATTTCCCTGACTCCTCCTTCCAGGCCTCAAAGCCAGCAAGTCCCTGCACCTTTTTTTTTTTTTTTTAAATATATTTTTATTGTTTTTTTTGCAAAGAGAAAGGGAGAATAGAGAGTTAGAAACATCAACGAGAGAGACATCGATCAGCAGCCTCCTGCACGCCCCCTACAGGGGATGTGCCCGCAACCAGGATACATGCCCCTGACCAGAATCTAACCCTGGACCTTTCAGTCCGCAGGCCGACGCTCTATCCACTGAGCCAAACCGGTCTCGGCTGCACCTTGGCTTTTGATGCCACCCCTTCACGTCCACTCTGATGCAAAAATAGGCTGAAAAATGCTTTGCCAAAAAGCCATTTTTGAAAGGCAAGAGGTCCGTGTGTCATTGAGAATCCAGCCCCCAGCCCGGCGCGTCCCTCAGAAACACGGCCTCGCTTTAATTTCCTTGCGACAAATGTATGCTGAGGGCTGCGAGCAGGCAGTGGGCATTGGCTTAACGGCCAACCCTGGGCAATTCAACACGCTCACCCCGCTGATGGCCGCCCCTCCTCCCAGCCCGGACCCCCAGCCTGGCTCCCAGCCCAAACCCAGCAGCCACGCGAGGATCAGAGGGTGGGGGCCGGGCCGAGGAATCAACCTCGGTTTTCCAGGAGCTCGGCTGCCCCCCCGTTTCCCTCAGAGCCCCCCTCCTCTTCATTCTCCAGCCCCAGAACCCAGCGCGCCTGGCTTGGCTACAGCTTTGGGTAACATGTTCACCCGCCCGCCTGCGTCCCCCCAACCCTGTTACATAAGGAAGGCCCCGGCTGCCCGGGGCGAGGAGGTGGAGGGAGGGCAGGGCTCTGAGCGCGTGACCGAGGCTCTGCCCTCGTTTCTCCCCCGCCCTGCAGCTCTCAGCACAATGCCGAGTCCTCGGGACGGGGCCAGGGGGAGTGGGGCCAAGACCAGGCCTGTCCTGTCTCCGGCGAAGCAGCAGCCTGAGGCTGGAGTGGCTCAAGGTCACCCGTCCACCAGTGACAAAGTCAGGGTCCAGGCCTAGCTGGAGAGGATGGCTGTGCATTGTGAAAGCAGGTGGACAATGGTTCCCTTTGTCTGAGATGTGGCTGGGTGAGGGGTGAGGGTCCTTCGCACGGACCCAGGAGTCTCACCGGGGAACCATCTCAGCCAAACCGAGGCAAACGTCTTGGGTCGCAGCCTTGTTGGCTGTGGGCTGCATTGAGCACGTACTCAAACCTCCAGCGAGGAAACGGCCACGTCTCTCTCCCCTTCGTGCGAGGAAGCAGAGGAGGGAGAGGAAGCAGAACCAGCTGCCTCAAAGGACTCTGAGAGCTGCATCTGAGCCTGACCCCGATCCTACCCTGGCCACTCTTCCATTGCGCAACTCTGGGGAAGCTACGTGCAAACTTTCTTTTAAAAAACCCACATATACTTTTTTGTTGATTTTAGAGAGGAAGGGAGAGGGAGAGAGAGAAAGGGAGAGAAACACCAATGATGAGAATCATCATCATTGATTAGCTGCCTCCTTCATGCTCCCCATTGGGGATTGAGCCCACAACCTGGACATGGTGCCCTGACCAGGAATCGAACTGTGACCTTCTGGTTCAGAGGTTGACACTCAACCACTGAGCCACAC
>PVJN01001476.1:28883-140679 GCA_004026805.1 Lasiurus borealis
CCCCCCCCCCCCCCCCCCCCCCCTCCAACACACACACACACACACACACACACACAGCACAGTGATCGGCTCCTCTCCTTTCCCTGCAGATTGCCCCATCTTCTTGTAGATCAGGACGGTAAAGTCTGAGGCTGGCGTAGCAGAGCTGAAAGCTCCCAGTACACAGACAGCCCCAAACCGAGGACTTCCCCTGTGGTGCCGCATCCAGCCCACCTTTGGGAGACAGGACCACACTGTCTTGCTCCTTTTACAAAACCCGGGTTCCCTTCTCCCATACCATGAGTGTAACTCTAAATATCAAACGTGAAGGCACTAGCTCACACCAGAATGACTGACAGAGGGCACAGGCTATGTACATATTTAAAAAGTTGGTTCCTGCCAAAACCAGATTGGCTCAGTGGATGGAGTGTCAGCCTGCAGACTGAAGGGTCCCAGGTTCGATTCCGGTCAAGGGCACGTATCTTGGTTTCGGGCATTTCCCCAGTGGGAGGTGTGCAGGAGGCAGCTGATCGATGTATCTCTCTCATCCATGTTTCTAGCTCTCTATCTCTCTGCCTTCCTCTCTGTGATAAATCAGTAAAATATATTAAAAAACAATAAGAAGTTGGTTCCTCTTAAGGACTGTCATTTTAACCTCTGTCACAGGCTCCAAGGGGAGAGATTTTGGGGTTCA
Source organism: Lasiurus borealis (assembly GCA_004026805.1). Taxonomy (NCBI): domain Eukaryota; kingdom Metazoa; phylum Chordata; class Mammalia; order Chiroptera; family Vespertilionidae; genus Lasiurus; species Lasiurus borealis. The sequence goes on from PVJN01001476.1 coordinate 29,557, forward strand.
AATAGCAGAAAATGGATGACTCATCTCTCTGTTCTTCTGGGAAGCCAGACTGGAGTTCAACCTGAATAAATCATGTCAGTCAACCTCGGATAATTCAGGAAAGCAAACTTCATCTCACAGGATTTGCCGTTTTCCGGGTGTTGGTAAACCTCTGAAAACCCCAAAAGGCAACGAGGAAAAGCAGGTTCGAAAATCTCATTTTTTGCCACTTGTTACCTAAGAAGATAAGCTCCTTTGGTTCAAGTGCGGCTTGGAGATTAACTGCGGGATCCGTCGCCCTGTCTTCCTCCCGCCCCAGGAAACAGAAAGCGGGCTCAGCGGTGCCACCCCGCCTCTACGGGAAGAGGATGACTTTCAGACATTCTCAGTCTCCCCCCTCCCTCCGCTGTCCCGCACACTCTAGGGCTTGACAGCAATTTGACCCTCCCCATCCAATCCACGGGGCTTGAAGCAAATCGGTTAGGGTAACTGGTCAAAAAAGAACCATCTGTCAATCATCTGCAGAAGACCATTACAACAGCATCGGTGACATGCAACCAGCACTCTGCATTTGCAAAGCATTCTGCCGATGAGAATGGTATATTTTTCCCTATTTTTTTTTACCCCTTTCCAAGTATCCGATGATCTCATTCATAGGTGGAATCTAATGAACAAAATAAATGGATGAACAAAATAGATCCGGAGACACAGAAGCATGGAACAGATTGATGGATCTCAGAGGGGAGAGGGAGTGTGGCTGGGTGGGGAGTGATCCACTGGGGAGCTTATATACATACACGGACACAGACAACAGAATGGTGAAGGCTGGGGGGCGGGAGGGGGCAGGTCCGGGAAAGAGGGGTCATGGGTAAAAACAAAAACACATACAAACTAAGGGGACGTCTGCAATACTTTCACAATGAAGGATAAAAAAAACATCAACCGATCAAACACCAACAGAAGAGTAGCTGGCAAGGCACCCTGCAATATCAGATAGGAGAGTCGGTGATAACCAAATCCACTGCATTGCCTTCCGAATGCAGGTGAAAATACACCTTCCCACTGAGTCCCAGGAGGCGGCTCCTGCCTGTCTGGTCACTGAGCTTTCCCCAAGAGGGAGTGAGGGCTCATCCGCTTGGCACATCCCTGGGGAGCGGTTGAGTGGATGAATAGTTGCTATTTCATGAGCTCCAAGCGGCCTAATGAACAATGCACCCTCCCGGGGGCCTAAACCACGTTCGGGGATGCTGCTGCTCGTTAGACAGCCTCCCTGAGGTGAGGACAACTGGTTGACCCAACGCAAAGCGCGGTGGGCAGCACGCAGTGTGAGAGCAGCCATGCGCTCTCGCTGCCCGCGCTACTGAACCGACTACCCAGACGCGCTGGATTGCCTGGCCCACAGGCCACGCCTACAAACCTGGGGATATCTGTGCCCATTTGTGTCTAAGAATTCTAAGTGGGCCATTTGGGGCCCATGGCAGTCCTGTTAGTAAAATAGCAGACCCATGTTAGGAAACTCAAAAGCTCTATCTAGCTTCCAAATTACAGGATCAGTGAATGTCATTCGACATGGGCACACTGTAACGTTTTAGGATGTGCCTTTTTTTTTTTTTAAGATGAAAAGAGTTGAAAGCCTACCTCTGTGCAATCCTCCCAGGTTAAAGCTACCATTACCAAACCTTTGAAGGTTTGCTTCTCTCACACGGTCAATAACATGGCTTATGCCTTGAACTCGAGGAGGTGCATTTTGGTGAAGTTTCCCGAAAGCTTCGTACTCACTCCTGTGTTCCCGGGGGAGGGGAGTGGGCTGCTCCCTGTAAGAGCAAGCCCCACTGACATGCCCCTAAGATACCAGAAAGCCACCTTCCGCAGAGCCCATCAGGGTGTCATTTTTAATGCTGGGTTTTTAGAGACACCTCACTGGTTTTTAAAATAAACTTGACTGTGTTTTCCTCTCCCAGTGCCTATCATTCCACCCAGGTGGTATTTGCCATTTTTTTTTATTCCCCATCAGGCAAGTGCAATAACAATAACAATAACAACAATAATAATATAATAGAAGGGTCAGAGCGCATTCTCCAAGGGTCCAAAACTTGTTTCCTCCCCTTCAGCACCACAGAAGCACGCAGACCAAGTCAGGGGGCCTTCTCAGCGGGGGCCCCCCTGGCAGGTAGAACTGTGGACTTTTAGTTCCTCCCTCTCCCTCTCCATGCCCATCATTTTATTAGTCATTGAACGGGGTCACAGGGACATGAGTTCTTGACTTTCCTGTCGCACAGAATCCAGTATATCAGTTTGACAGCGGATGCATTTAGTCCCAAATATGGAGAATGAATATGAATACGGTGGGAACTTGGGCCACTATCGCGTGGAGTGAGAAAGATTAGATGCGAATTTAGAAAGAAACAGCGTGGAAGATGGTGTTTTGGGGTTCGTCCCAGGGGGTCCGTCCCCTAGAATTAGGACTGGCTGCTTAAGCTAAATGATCGTTTGGACAAAAGGGCCTCTCCTGTGTGAACTCGTGACTTTAAATAAAAGTCACTTACCTTCTCAAGGCTTCAGTTTCAAATCTCCCTAGTCACCACGCCAAGACTGACTCCGCAGAGCTGAGGTAGGATTAAATTATAAACACATGGAGGGCACCTATGGCACACTGAACACATAGTAGGTCCACAATACATGCCATCCAAAGCTTGACCTGTGTGACCGTGGACAAACACAGAATGACCTCCTTGAAAAGGAGAATGCTATTACCTACCTCAGAGAATGCTAATTTTCATGACCATCTGCATGTATCAAATAGTGATCGAGCATATGCTATGTGCTGGGGACTTTTGTGTACATGTGTCTTTCTTTAAGAATGTGAATGAGAATCACAAAATAATATATTTTGCATAATATTGGTATTGATTCAGGGAGCCAGATAGCACTGGAAGTTACAAGGGGCCCAGCTGGTAAACATGTACTGACAGGGAAAATGGCTTGACCTTTAGAGGGCAAACCTCATTCATTCATTCACTCACTCATTCCTAAAACATTTATTGTGGGGGTGCTACGAGGCAGGCGAGGCATTATTTAGACCCCAGTCCACACAAGAGAGAGGGCTCTCGGCTCCAGATCCTTCATGGTAAGTACACGTTTCCTTCTTTTCCTCCCTCAACGAGCTCTCTGATTAACCAGAAGACTGTTCAAGCACAGGATAGTAAGTGCTAAAGTACAGGAATGTCATAACACCTTTCGATCACAGCCAGACTCAGTCCTATCCCTGGAATCCTGCAGATCAGGCTTATTGGTCCAAGTGTCATTCAGCCCTTCCCCCAACCAAGTCTGTCGTGTGAGCCAGGCTGCTGAAACGCTGGCTCAGGAGCCAGAGTGGTCAGAGGCGTGGCCAGCATTCGAGTTTGCTCTGGAAACCGCAGGTGGAGGCGTGCACAGTTTAACCGCCTTCAGACTGTGGACCCCGGCCTGCCGGGGGTGCCTGCCAGAGAGAGCCCTCAGGCACGGCTGGGTACGGCGAGGCCGAAGCTGTTTACTGCGGGGCGTTATAAAAGCTAATAACATCGGGTTGTTTCTGCTTTGGATGCAAGTAATTGAAAGGGAAGTGAAAACATGTGCTTTTGATGATTAAGAAGATGAAGGAAGAAATAATTAGCATGAAGGTGAATAATGGGCAAAATAATTTTCTTTTTCTCTCCTCAACAATACAGATGCTCACGAGAAGAAACGTCCTTGAATAACCTCTGGGTTTTCCAATCCTCCATGGGCGACACCAGAAGAAGCTTCTAGTAGTTAGGGCCAGGGAAATTCTAAAGGAATTGTGGGAATAGTTCAACGGAAGGTTAGAGCCCAAACCCAGGCTTAGATGCCAGGCAGGCAGGAAAGCTTTGTTCTTCCATGTCTGAGATTTCCCGAGACACTTGGCCATAACAGACCCACCCTGGTCTCCCACCCAGTGTCCCCAGAGGGTATTCAGGGTTCAGGCATTGCCTGCTCCTTCTCAAAATTACCCAAGTGGCTAACTGCAAAGTTGGGGGGATTCTCTCTCTCTCTTTCTCTTATTCATCTCCTTCCTCCCTCTATTTTAAAAAAAATATATTTTATTGATTTTTTACAGAGAGGAAGGGTGAGGGATAGAAAGTCAGAAACATTGATGAGAGAGAGACATCGATCAGTCGCCTCCTGCACGTCCCCTACTGGAGTTGTGCCCGCAAGCAAGGTACATGCCCCCGACCGGAATCGAACCTGGGACCTTTCAGTCCGCAGGCTGATGCTCTATCCACTATTTTTTGATATCTTACTGGTAAATCAGCCTATTTGAAATATATATGTTTTAAAAAATATATTTTTTATTCATTTCAGAGAGGAAGAGATAAATAGCAACATTACTGATGAGAGAGCATCATGGACCGGCTGCCTCCTGCATGGCCCCCACGGGAGATGTAGTCCTCCATATGGGCATGTGCTCGCTCTGACCAGGAATTGAACCCTGACCTCCTGGTTCATAGGTCGATGATCAACCACTGAGCCACAATGGCCTGGCAGCCTCCCTGATATCTTGGATCAGAGTGAACAGAAGCCCCGAAGGGAAATGAAGAATTCGGTGGTTCCATGGAGGCTGTCTGTCCAGGTGGGGAACCCCTTCACCCCGCACGAGCATTCCCAGAATTCCCTCTGCACTCTCAACACCGGGGCAGTGTTCTTCACTCAGAGGCACCCCGCTTTAGGAGGCTCTTGGCACTCTTGTTAGAAGGTTCACGGTCAAGGCGGGTGGAGACCAGGTTTCTAAGAAGCGTAGACTACATAAGGGGTCCCAAAAGCATAGGGAGCAGGTAGCCACTCCAGTAAGAGGTGGTGGTGGCGGGAAAGACAAGAAAGTTAGAGACACTGGTGTTAAGGGTTAGCCTGACACCCCTGAGCTGCATGGTTTTGGAAGGAGCTGACCAAGGTCCTGAAATCGTGGTTACTTCATCTGTACACTGGGCCTGCTGAGTGGAGGTGCTGTGGACTGACCTAATGACCGCCTCCTCCTTCTTCCTAAGAGAACCCCCATTTTACTCAGGTGTCTGTCTGTCCTCTGGGCAGTCCCTTATCACAGCAAGTGCTGACCCCCCACTTCCAGGTGCAGGTCTGATGGGTCTGAGTAACACCCCGTTTTAGGACATTATTTGGTTTCAGAACTGGGTAGGGGCTCAAGTTCAAACCAAGCAGACAAGCAGAAGCCTGACTGGATGCTTCTGAGGATCAGGTCCTGAAGTGACCCGCCTCTTCCGCAGGAAATAGTGGTGCGTGATGTCCAGCGTTGAGCTGACACGCAGAGGAGGGGTGGAGCCGCGGGCATTGCCGAGAAATGAAGTTGGAGGAAGCCAGCCCTGAAGTCTACATCTCGTCTAGCCTCTGGTTATCTGAGCCGATCCTTTTTCTTGTTAAACATAATGCTTTCTGTTACTTGGAAATTACAGTACATCAAATAATAGAGGCACCTATGAAAATTTCGGGGAAGATAAATAGAAAATAAAACCAGGGGTGTGCTGTGCTCCATGCGGGATGAAGGACAGCGTGAGCACTCCAAACACGCTGGCTCCTTTCACCGGTGCCTCTCCCTGCTCACGCTGTCTCGTCTCCATTAAGAGATTCTCCCCGAGGATCTATTTCAGTTTCATTCAAGCACAAGGACATCTCTGACATTATAAATGCTGAAACGCTTTGTTTTATTCATCGGCGGTTTCTAGGAATTCGGGATGCTGGAGGCAGGGAGAAAAATTAGACCCAGAAAATCCTTAGTGCCGGTTACAGGGTGAATTGTGTCTGAGACACCCCGCCACCACCCACCAAACCCCTCAGCAAAATAGGTGGAAGCCCTAATGCCAGTACCTCAGAAGGGATCCTCCTTGGAAATAAGGTCATTATGGATGTAGTTAGTTAAGATGAGGCCATGCTGTATTAGGGTGTGCCTTCTCATGGTTTTCTCATGAGAAGATTGCCCCAGCTGGTTTGGCTCAGTGGAAAGAGCATTGGCCTGTGGGCTGAAGGGTCCCGAGTTCAATTCCAGGCAAGGGCACATGACTGGATTGTGGTCTTGATCCCTGTTTGGGGGGTGGTGGAGAGGGTGCAATAGGCATCCAATCAATGATTCTCTCTGATCATTGATGTTTCTACCTCTCTCCCTCTCCCTTCCTCTCTGAAATCAATAAAAATATATTGAAAAAAAAAAGGAAATAGCCATGTGAAGAACAGACACACAGGGAGAACACCATGTGATGAGTGGGTTAAGTATCTGTCCATCAGGATTCCCAGAAAACCGCCAGAATCTGGGAAGAGGAAAGGAAGGGTTTCTCCATAGGTTTCAGGAAATGGCCCTGTGAGCACCCTGATTTGGACTTCTTGGCTCCATGACTGTGAGATAATAAATTTATGCTTTCTTAAGCCAACTTTTTAAAAAAATATATATTTTATTGATTTTTTACAGAGAGGAAGGGAGAGAGATAGAAAGTCAGAAACATCGATGAGAGAGAGACATCGATCAGCTGCCTCCTGCACGCCCCACAGTGGAGATGTGCCCTCAAGCAAGGTACATGCCCCCAACCAGAATCAAACCTGGGCCCTTTCAGTCCGCAAGCTGACACTCTATCCACTGAGCCAAACCGGTCTCGGCAAAGCCAACTTGTTTATGGTACTTTGTTATGGCAGCTCTGGGAAATGAATTCAGTGCCTATCCATAGGAAATTAATTGGGAAAATCAGGTGGAAACCAGGCATTTTAAATCATTAGTATTAAAAAAAACAACTACGAATATTATCAGGTGTCTTCTACCTATGGTGTTTATGGCGGGCTGCTGAAAGTCTAAATGTTCCTCTCTAAAAGCACCCTGATATCCCTTTTTAAAGATACAACTGTTCTCTAACAATATTAAAAAAAATAAAATTAAATGCAGCCATCAGGGGGATGAAACAGGTAAAGGTGCAGCTCCTACAGCTGAGGGAAGCTGGGGAGAGTGAGCATAGAATGTCCTTCATTCTATGCGAAGCTGCAGCCGACTCTCTCTACTGGCCCCCTCCCCTCTCCACCCATGGAACCAACAGGGACCTATAGCTCTCGCTGTTCTAGGGGATGTAAATGTGGGTGCTAATGGCCATAATAAATTTATGCTTTTTCAGTAGGAGTTCTCTTCAATGATGGCTGCATATTTCACTTGTGAGATTAGGAAATGCTTTCGCCCCTTTCTGTTCAATATAATGACTGGTGCCCATGCTGACATTTCATACTTCTGGTTGCTGGGATGCCCCTGTGTCTCTCCTTCCACCATATGAGGTGTGAGATTTGGGGTCTCTTTCTGCCAGTTATACACCGAGTGGCCAGATTATTATGATCTCTGAATGCATAATAATCTGGCCACTCAGTGTGTGTCTTCACACACACACACACACACACACATTAGAGGCCTGGTGCATGAATTTGTGCATGGGTGGAGTCTGGCCAGGGGGAGGGAACATGGGTGGTTGGCCGGCCTGCCTGCTGGTCGGACTCCTGTTCGATGGGACAATTTGCATATTAGCTTTTTATGATATAGGATAGACACTGAGTGACCAGATTATTATGCATTCAGAGGTCATAATAATCTGGCCACTCAGTGTATGTGTTAGTGTAATTATATAATTTGGTTGCATATAATATACCCTGAAAAAAACTATGGGTGTGAAAGGAAAATGCTCTAAGTTGCATGCTTTGGAAGGTTGGATTAAAAAAAAAGCGTTGCCGAAACCAATTTGGCTCAGTGGATAGAGCATCGGCCTGCGGACTGAAAGGTCCCGAGTTCGATTCTGGTCAGGGGCATGTATCCTGGTTGCGGGCACATCCCCAGTAGGGGGCGTTCAGGAGGCGGTTGATCGTTGTCTCTCTCTCATCGATGTTTCTAACTCTCTATCCCTCTCCCTTTATCTCTGTAAAAAAATCAATAAAATATATTAAAAAAAAAGCGTTGCTAAAACTAAATCAAACCCGCCATTGAACCCTGGGGGTGGGTCAGCCACAGAAGACCGGAAGACTCTGTCCTCAGACGGCTTCCTAAATGCCTCCAGGATCTCACTGCGCAGAGGAGCCTGCAGCTGGGAATGCAGATGCCGCCTTTCTGGCATGGTTCCTGTGAGCGTGGTCATCACACGCTCCAATCAGCAAACCTGCGAAGTGTTCTGGCCTCATAAAACACTTTGGCAAATGAACATGCGCTTATACGTTTTAAATTAGAATATTTAAGGGACGCACAGACCATGTTGTGATTAAGCGTAATCATTTTGGTAATCCTTTCTGGTTAACTGCTCAGCTGCCGGCTCCAGCTGCATGGGGTAAGAGGGTCCTAGAGCAGGTGCCTCCCTGTGGATGCTCCGCGCTTGGATGGACAACAACGGGTGCTGAGTTAGCATCAATGGCCAGAGAACGGAAGCTCCCTGAATGAGGGGATATTTGTCTTTGTTCAGTGATGTTAATTTTTTTTTAAATTGCATTCACTCAAAACACCACAGATATTTTTAATTAAAAAAGAAACATATGTTTACCTGAGTAATTCTTAAAGCGATATGAAAGAAGGAAAATAAGCCATAAGTCACCTCCTTGTGGGTAGAATTACACCTTCGGCATGAATCTCAGAAGGACTTGGTTGATTCCCTGGCCATGTCACATCTAGGTCAAAGGCTGGCCACTTACCAGGGACAGAGGTCCCTTTTCCAAGACTTAACCCCATCAGGCAGGGACCCACGCACCCACTGGAACAGCTCTCCCTGCAGGTTCTGCCTGGCTCGCCTTCTGCAAATAAAAGTCTGCAGAGCGTAAACTCGCTCCAACCGAGATTACTATTTTGATTCCATTCGCTTACCAAGAACCGTGGTTTCTGACCATTTTCAAAGATGAAGTGACACATAAAACATGTCAGTGACATTGCAGTGGTTCTGGACTGGGCCACCTGCATTCAGAGGTCCCCATCCCCATCCTGATAGCAGATAAACCCTTTCCCTGGGGAGCATGCACCCTAAGAAATGCAGGCCAAGGAGGAGAGAGCAAAGAGGTCCACAGCCCATTGAGCGGAGGTTGGGAGTAGGAGGGGACCAGTGGCTGGCCCCTGGCATGCCTGGAGTGGCATTTGATCAAACCTCCGGCTCCTTCCTCCAGCCTACTGTGTGCCCCTAACCAAAGCAAGCCAGGAAGAAGAGACAAAATAAGCGTGAATGAGCTCTCAGTGCCAGCCGCTTCTGAGAGCGACACGGCCCAATAAATGCGGGCTGGCTTGACTTCCCGGCTCCACAGGGGGAAATAGGCTGAACAGCATGGGGTGAGGAATCACCGGCGCTTTCTACACGCGAAGATTCTGAGTGGCATCCCTCCCACCCCATCAGCCGCTGGGCAAGTGGAAGGCCAATAGCCATTTCCCCGTTCTGCAGCCATTGTCCCCGGAGGGACGTTCTAAAGAAGGATGCTGCCTTCATTGGCAACGGATGGTCAATGATAACTTTTCTTTCATCCTTAAAATTGTTTTCCAAGCGACACTGGCGTTTATGCAAGGCTGGCCTTCCCTTGCCCACGTCCTCGTTAAGCTCTGCCTCAGACAAGGCGCTACACTGGTCCTCCACGGGCGAAGCCCCGCCTCTTGCCTGGCTCTGCTAGTTGGTGTTCTCCCTCATCATTCACGAACAGATCTTCACCCAGCCGCTCGCAGCAGCCAGTTTCTTTCGCTGAGCTTGCCAATCCGATTGGATTTGGGGGGCGAATCCAGTCCTGTTCTATTTCTAGCCCCAGCCCGGTGTACAATCACTGCGTAAGGGAGTTTGAATGAAGAATGAACGAATGAATGGATGGTTGGGATATGTATTAACATATAAGTGAAATATAAGTGAAATGTAGTCTATGTCTCTGAAGACACTGAGGTTCAATAATGAGGGGCTGGCCCCTGGCGTGCACGGGGTGGCATTCTCCTTTAGAAAGTCCCGGGAAGGAGTGCATGCACGGCTCGTCTGCCCCATTAAGAGACTCGGACACTTCCGGCTCCAGTCCCCGCCCTCCTGTGTGATGTCCCTGTTCTCGGCTTCTCACAGGCTCAGCGGAAGGTGACTCGTTATTTCCATGCTGAGCCTCTTGCTCAGCTACCCTGTTGTAACCGAGCTGTAATTTTAACCACGAAGTACTTTTTTGATCTCTTCCCCAATCTGCAGACATAAAAGCCTAAGCAGCCATTAAGATCAGAAGACTGGGGATCGAGCCCACAATCCGTGTGTGCGCCCTTGACTGGAATCGAACCTGGGACCCTTCAGTCCACAGGCCGACGCTCTATCCACTGAGCCACACCGGCTCGGGCTGCCTGCGCAGTTTTCCAGCTGTGGTTCTCTTGGTTCTGGGTGGCTCCCTAGCCGGGGTCGGATGGCTGCTGGGCCGGTTTCCCCAGAAAGAAGACTTGCTGATGAGAATGGCTCCCTTTCCCAGACCCCCTCCTTCAGTGCAGCATCCCCCCCCCTCACAGGCTCCCCACGTCTGTGCAGAGCGGCGGGAGCATGCGTGCAGCGAGACGGCCAGGACTGCGGGCCGGGGCCTGCATGCTCCCTGCACCTGGTTTGCTTTTCAACAGGCCAGAGGCGGGGACAGGCCATGTCAGACAAATCCCCGCTTCGTCGGCACAGCCCGGAGCAGTGACATTTGAAGCATCCCCTGGGGGATCCTGGAAGGAAGGGCACGGAGGCAGATGATGGAAATGCCTGACCCCTGTCTGTCCTGCCTGTGCGGCCCCGGAGCCCGGGGCAGGGGAGAGGCTGGGGCACAGCAGAGCCGTGAGCTGTGCTCCTCTGCACCGAGCACCCGGGAGAGGCGGCGCTCGGCCCCGCCTCGCTGCCATCTGCGGAGTTCCTAGAGCAGACGCGTTATTTATAGGCACCTGCTTGTGCAAAGCCAATATTTACCTGTCGGGGCTGTCAAAATTTACAGTTCGTCTGCGCCATTAGCCTGCTGTTTCCCCATCAATAATGGAAATTTCCAGCCCCGGGGAGAGAGGCGTGGGGTAGCCGGGAGGGCTGTGCGGCCGGCCTGTTGGTAAGAAGAGGAGCGATGTTTGACGGTTATAGGGAAAGTGCCTTTGTGGTTCGGCTGCCCCCGGGGCCCGCCCGCGGTGCACGGAAGATAGAGGTTGTCAGGACACAGAATGTGGCATTCTCGCCATCGCTGCTTTGTGGCTGAAGCTTCAGAGCCACCCGTGGCTGGAACCGGAACAGCATTTTCTGCAACTACCTGTGTGTGTGTGTGTGTGTGTGTGTGTGTGTGTGTAACAACCTGTGTGTGTGCAACAACCTGTGTGTGTGACAACCTGTGTGTGTGACAACCTGTGTGTGTGCAACAACCTGTGTGTGTGACAACCTGTGTGTGTGACAACCTGTGTGTACAACAATCTGTGTGTGTGACAACCTGTGTGTGCAACAACCTGTGTATGTGTGACCTGTGTGCGTGACAACCTGTGTGTGTGCAACAACCTGTGTATGTATGTGTGTGCAACCTATGGTGTGTGTGACAACCTGTGTATGTGTGTGTGACAACCTGTGTGTGTGCAACAACCTGTGTATGTGTGTGTGTGACAACCTGTGTGTGTGTGTGTGTGTGTGTGTGTGTGTATGTGTGTGTGTGTGACAACCTGTGTGCACACTCTCCATGCCTTCCAAAGGAAGATTGGTATCGATCAGCTACTTCCTGCACGCCCCCCACTGGGGATGTGCCCGCCACCAAGGTACATGCCCTTGCCCGGAATCAAACCTGGGACCTTTCGGTCCTCAGGCCCACGCTCTATCCACTGAGCCAAACCCGTCTTGGCTAGAATCTGCATTTCTCAGAGATTCCCAGGCGATACTGTTGATGCTGGTAGGGACCATGGCTTCTCCCACCACGTGGTTTGATACCAGGTTTGCCCATCCTTAGTAGGTCCTGTCTCCCCCCTCTTTTTTTGTTCATATAGCTCTTCTTACACTTGGCCCATCTTGCCTTGCCTCCACTTTTGTTTACCTTTTCTCATCCCCTGCTAGAATGTAAACTCCATGGGGCCAGAACCAATGTGTCCCCAGGGCCAGGTGCAGGGCCTGGCACATAGTAGGTCCCCAATAAATAAAATGGAAATGCAAGGCCAGAGCAAGGGATTCTGAACTCAGACACCTCTATCTAGGGCAGTGGTTCTCAACCTTCCTAATGCCGCAACCCTTTAATACAGCTCCTCATGTTGTGGTGACCCCCAGCCATAAAATTATTTTTGTCGCTACTTCATCACTGTAATTTGCTACTGTTATGAGTCTTAATGTAAATATTGGTGTTTTCTGATGGTCTTAGGAGACCCTGCTAGCTGTTCGTGACCCACAGGTTGAGAACCGCTGAATTCTAGGGCTGAGGAAGTGGACTGGAGAAGGAGCTGGTCGGGCACCAGGGAGGAGGTCCGGGTCCCTGGGTGAGGAGTAGCGAACGGGTGTGTCACAGTGGCAAACCCACCGCACACGTCGCGGTCGCAGGCTGAGGCCACCTCTACTCCCGGGGGCTGTCCTTGGGCTCAGGGCCCGCGAAGAAGCTCCCGGAGGATCCTGGCAGGTTAGAAAGGAAATCAATCACAGAGGCCATCGAGGCGCTTTAATTAAATGTCCAGCTCGGTGTCAATCCTTTCCCCTCCCCCGGGAGTCACACGTCGCACCTGGCCACGGGAGGTGAGAGCATCGGTGGCATTTTAATGAATGCCCCGGAGAGCGGGCAGGGTGGGCGCAGCGAGAGATGACAGGAAGCAAACTCACCCAGCCGTGCCGGTTTATGTGATTAATGCCACCGCAGCGCGAGCGCCTGATGGATAGGACAGCGCCCGCATGTCATCGCTCTCACCTTCGAGGCGGCGGGTGAAGGGGCCGGGACACTTCCAAGCAAGGTTCACAGCAAAGCAATCGCTGTAGACGCGGTTTATGAAAATGGATGGCGGGGGAGGGACGGGGGTTGTAATGGCGCTTTAAAAGAAAGAGAAGGAAGACTCGACACATCCTATCCCTCACGGGGTCTCAGGAGAGGTCTCCTGACAGGAGAAACTCCACTGGAGCGTGAACAGACGGGGAGGGAAAAATGCACAGACGGTGCAGGAGGACCGGAGTCCTCTCTGCTCTTGGAAGAGACAAGCTGCTTTGTTACCCACAAGGCACTGCTTCGGGGACCCCCAGGAAGATGACAGCATTGTGAGGACATTGCAGTCTACGGGGGTCAGAGTGCCGGACACCACCAGATGAATTATTTAGACTCATTAAAAAAAAAAAAAAAAGGTCCAGTTCCATATTATTCGAGCACAATGATTGGATTTCTGAAAGTCACGAAGTAACAAATAAAAATTAGTGTTCTCCATAGATACATATTCTTATTCTCCCTAAACCTGGGACCTTAATCAGAGTCTTTTACATCCGGAAGAACCCAGTCCACCACTGGGCGCCTTTCTTCCCCTTGCTGTCTCCCCAGGGTCCCAAGGCCCCTCCCTCCTCTCCAAGCCTCCAATATCTTCGCTCAGGCTCCTGAAACTCATCTTTGAAATACTTCCCAGATGACTTAACCCAACTCCTACTCAAAATGTATGTTTTTATTGACTTTAGAGAGAGAGGAAAGGAGAGGGAAAGAGAGAGATATATATATAGAGAAAGAGAGATCCATCAGATGCTTCCTGCACACCCCCTACTGGGGATTGAGCTGGCCACCTGGATACGTGCCCTGACAGGGACTTGAACTAGCGACCTGTTGGTGAACGGGATGACACCCAACCAACTGAGCCAACAGCCAGGGAGACACTCTCAGTCACCTCTCACAGTCCAGTCCAAGAAGCCCTGCTCCCTGTAGGTTTACAGCTCCCCGCTCGTCTCTCTCCGCCCAAAGGAAACCCTCTACTGAGTCTAACGGAATGCACAAGGTTGTTGGTAGCTATGTCTCTCTCCACTGCCACCTCCTATTTCACTTTAGTTTCCTGATTGAATTTATCTAAATATCTGTTCCCTTCCTGAAAGCCTGCCCTTCTAGAGTGGCCTGAAGGCCACGGACATTTTTATTTAGCAGCGGTTCTCAACCTGTGGGTCACGACCCTTTGGGGGTCAAACAGCCCTTTCACAGGGGTCGCCTAAGACCATCGGAAAACACCTATTACCCATGGTCTTAGGAACCAACACACCACTCCTTGGTGTAGCAAAGTGTAGCCATGTAGTTTACTGTTGTCCTAGGAAGACTGTTACCCATGCTACACCACGATTCAAGACAACATTTCATTTATTTGTAATTAGAAATAAATATTTCACAATATATAATGACATACTGTTTTTGTGATGAATCCCTATGCTTTAATGATGTTCCATTTGTAACAACGAAAATACATCCTGCCTATCAGATATTTACATTACAGTTCATCACAGGAGCAAGATGACAGTGATGAAGTAGCCACGGAAATAATTTTATGGTTGAGGGTCACCACCACGTGAGGAGCTGTCTGAAAGGGTGGCGGCCTGAGGAAGGTTGAGAACCACTGTTATTTAGGAACCTGTCAGAACAAAAATCCACGATTCCCCTCACATTCTGAATCTGTCTTCTCTCTTTTTTTTTTTCTTTGAAAGAAAATAATTAAGTCGAAAAAACTTCCAAACAAGCCCTTGTTCTCTTTGATGTCTAGGAAGCAATTTGAGGCTCCGATGCCTTCAGCCCCATCGATACATGGTACACGGATAAAGGACGCTTGGGAAACTGCCTAGATTGCATCCAGGAAAAAGGTCACTTTACCCGCCGAGTTTTATTTCGCAGCTCCGGACGCACCCAGGCATACAGGAAAACTAATTAGACTTTAAGACTAGCGCGCGAGGCCCTGGTAGAGCAGCCGGGGGTGACAAAGCTTTAGAGCAGCTGCTGGAGAGACCAGCATCCAAAATGCGTCTCACCGACATAAAAGCCATCAGCGGGGCGATTCGTCAATGACTACTTTGAAATGGGAAAAGGCAAGAAAGCGGGATTCATAATAAGTCAATAATGAGTGGCCTATACGTGTTGATGGAAATGCAAAGGGAAAAAAAATGGCAAGAAATCATTAGCAGAAGCAAATCCCGTGGCCATTAACACATGAACGACTTTTGGGGTGGTCTGAGTTCCCCAGGTCCAACAGACCCCCTGCTGAGCAGAGAAGAAGACCCTTCCCAAGCTCTGTTCCCTGGCAGTGTTGCTGATTTTCCCCCAACTGGGATCCCCCCAAGACCGAGCCTGGTTTCTGCGGGGAGGATGGCACCGGCTCGTTTCCCATGCAGATCTGAAGTGCTCTCCGTGAACACAGTGTTTGTGGAAGCACTGAACCAGCCTGGTAATTATGAAATACGCTCGGGCAGACACCCCAATCACTGGGTGATGATTTTCCAATCTAGCGGAGGTCATGAATAATTGAAGGAGTCTCGAAACCTTGAAGTTGTCCTTGAGGGGAGGAAGGCAACATTCCTAGCCTCTGCCAGACCAGTCTCCTTGACCTCTAAGGAGTCCTCAGAGTGCCCCAGGCGTCTGGTGCAATTTCCGCTCTCCTTCCTCTAATCCTTCCCATCTCATCACGGCCGCCACCGAAGGGATCGGTCCCCACAAGCGCCCACGTTTAGTACTGAATGTCCCTCTCTCCCAAAGAGCCCACCAGATCCCAACCCCCTAGCCCCCAGCCTGTCCTGCTTCTCAGTCCTGTGTATCTTAAGTCACCAGACCTCCAGCTCACCCCCACCACCCAGACTCTCACAGATCTTCATTCCCAAAGATCTGCTTATTCCTCAAACTGCGTGAAGCTCTGGACACGCTCTTCCCATCTCCAAACCTTTCCAGTGTGGCTCCTGGAACCAGGCCTCTGTCATCATCCTGTATCTTCTCCAGGTATGTGTTTGTCTCCTTCTCGCCCTGACTTTCTAGGAGACCGGCCTTCTCCAGTTTTCCTCCCACCCTCCTCTGGAACTACTGATCTTGGAGGTTGGAGAGGTTCTTTCCTGCTCCTCCTTCCTTGCAACTTCCAGACCATGATCCTCTGACTCCCTAGCCCACACCCAGTCCTGAAGGGGCCTACCATCAGACGATGACCCACATCGTCCCCCTCATGTTATTTACTCTCCTTCTGGTGGTGCCCACCATTTATTGAAGATCTCCCCGCTTCTTTCTCTTTGCCACCATCCTGCCATCATTCTTAGTAATGTCAATATCCTCACAGATGATCCATGTCACGTCTAGCTTCTCGGTTTCATGGCCTCCTTAACCCAATGATCTTATCCATGACACTTCCCTCAGCCACTGTTTGCCGTGACCGTATCCTAAACATGGTTATTGTTGATAAAGAACCCCCACGATCGTTTCAAGTTCACAATTACTATTTCATCCTTCCAACTTGCTCTTCCTAGTATCCTCATCCCCCAAATTCTTTTTTTAAAAATATATTTTATTGATTTTTTACAGAGAGGAAGGGAGAGGGATAGAAAGTCAGAAACATCGATGAGAGAGAGACATCGATCAGCTGCCTCCTGCACGCCCCACACTGGAGATGTGCCCGCAAGCAAGGTACATGCCCCCGACCGGAATCGAACCTGGGACCTTTCAGTCCGCAGGCCGACGCTCTATCCACTGAGCCAAACCAGTCTCCGCATCCCCCAAATTCTTAAGAGCCTCCTGTGACTTTTGGCATTTTCCTTGCCCATCACCCCCATTCTTGTCTTGTTCCCACCCTTACCTAACTTCTATCCCATAATAATTATTATCACTCCCTTATACTCATTCTCAAATCCCAGCAGCTCTTCCTTCATCACAATTTGCTTAGCAAATCACCCATCTTCCTTATATATTACTCTTTGCCTCCGCCTAGACAGTTGAAAGTGGCTAGAGAAAAGCATACAGTGATGTTAACTGGTCCTATTTTTAAATCTATGACCTTAACTAGTTCCTAGCTCTTCTTCACAAGCCTACTGGTTGCCCTGGTTGCTTCACTCTTCAGAACTTCTCAATGGTCTCCCTTGAGCCTCCAGGTTCCCGCTCCTTCTTCCTCAGTTTTTATCCAAATGTTGAGTCTCAATTTACTAAGAAACTAAAACCAATCACAAGACAACTTCTCTAATCAGGCAGCGAATTCAAGCTGAAGTTGCTCTAATCATGGGCTCCCGTGACCTCCATCAGGCCCACTCTGATCGTTTACAACCTTCCTCTGACACTCACCATTTGCAGCAACCTGGATGGAACTGGAGAGCCTTATGCTTAGTGAAATAAGCCAGTCAATGAGGGAGAAACATCACATGATCTCACTCATTGGTGGACAATAAAGAACATTATAAACTGATGAACAAAAGGATAGATACAGAGGCAGTAAAGCCTCAAACAGACTGTGAAATTATAGTAGGAAGATTAAAGTTAGGTGGGGTAGATGGGAGATCAATCAAGGGACTTGTATGCATGCATATAAGCATAACCAATGAACATAGACACTGGGGGGGGGTTGGGGTATGCCTGGGAGGGAGGGGGGGCATGGGGAGACATGTATAAAAAATTAATAATAAAAAAAAGGAAAAAAAAAAAAAGAAAGAAAGAGAGATGACTGCTCCTCCTGAAGGAGCTTTTTTTCTCCTGGCACGCATCCCACATTGTTGCTGCTTGCAAAACTCCTGTCCTCTGGTTTCTCCTTCTTTGTCTCTTTTGCTGCATTTTTTCTCATCTTCGTCATCTCTAACTGTTGGGAGTGCCCTGGGTTTGGTCCTTGGGCTTCTTTTCTATCTTCACATGTTCCCTAGATGATCTGACACAGAACCATCTATGTGCAGCTACTGAGTTACACCTCTACCGCTACCACCTTCTTCCTCGGACTCAGAGGTGCCGTATTTTCCGGCGTCTAAGACGACTTTTTAACCCGGGAAAATCTTCTCAAAAGTCGGGGGTCGTCTTATAGGGCGAGTATATCCCAAGCTCTGTATTTTAACTGGAAAAGTTGGGGGTTGTCTTATACGCCCAGTCGTCTTATGCGCCGGAAAATACGTTATCTATTGGCTGCTCCTCCATGTCTGCATGTGGACATCCACCAGTCATGTCCCATTCAACAGATCCAAACTCAACTCTTTCTTCATTTTCCATCACCTCAATCTATTTTTCCCCAGTGCCCCTTCCCTCCTTTAAACACTGCCATCCCAACCCAGAGTCATCCTCAACTTCCCCTTCTCTCCACCCACTCTACCCATTCCCTCACATTTGGGCAGCATATCCTACTGGCTCTGGCTTTAAGGCCACATCAGAACGAGAGCCCTCCTCACCATCTCCAACCTTCCATCTTAGTCTAAGCCATTGCTCACCTTTCCCTGATCTGCACAACCCACCGCTTTATCTGCTTCATCTCGCCGTGACTTTCCTGCAGTTGGTGCGCCTCTAAAACCTACCAGCGCATGTCAATCCTGTGCTCACCACCCTCTGAGGATTCCCTGTCTCACTCAGAACTACAGCCGAAGTCCTCACTGTGGTCTTCAAGGCCCTGACTTACACCCCACCCCCGCCTCCTTGCTCACCACCCTCTGGGCGCCTGACTGCCTTGCTGTGTTTCAGACACACCAACCTCACTCCCACCTACAGCCATTTGAGCCTCCTCTCCTAGGAACCGAACATTTAACTGTCTTCATTGGGACAAAAAGTTAAGGTGATGCTTTCATAAGATTTAAACAAAAGCAGCCTCTCACCCCTCTCTCCCACAAAACAAGACTTGATGCTCCAACTTCGCTGCAGCAGCCAAGCGTGGAGCAGTCTCTCATTTCAACTGCCCGGTTGGTGTCGGCCAAGAAGCACCAAGTCCTGACTCAGCAGAAAAGGCTTTCCTCGCTTAAAATCTGTGTCACTTAATTACCTTTAACTTCCTGAAGAGAAACGCTTTCCTAATCTATCCTTGCAAACCTGCTGCTCTTGGGCGGAATGCTTCTGACATCTTTTCCTGAAGTAATCGCCTCGCGTGGAGGATGTACGCTGTGGAGAGCGAAGTTTTGCTGTGTTGGCTTCCTATTTGGCACCATTTCTGAGTAGACCAGCACTTATTAGTGTCGGTCTTGGACCAAGATGGCAGGAGCGGCTCAGAACACACTGGCTCTCTGGACCCAGCCCAGGTGCCTCCATCTAGAAACAGAGGCCTGTATGCCAAGCTGTGGCGTTTGAGCTTGATCTAGAAGGCAACATGGAGCCACTGCGAACTTGGAGACAGCGTGGCATCATCAGATGGACAACACTAAAAAGTGTGTTGGATGGATTAGAGCAGCGGTTCTCAATCTGTGGGTCGAGACCCCTTTTGGGGGTCAAACGACCCTTTCACAGGGGTCACCTAAGACCATCGGAAAATGCAGATATTTACATCATGATGAATAACAGTAGCAACATTTCATGGCTGGGGGTCACCACCACATGAGGAACTGTATGCAAGGGTCGCGACCTTAGGAAGGTTGAGAACCACTGGATTAGAGGGTGAGCCCTGCCCAAAAGGAGGGGAGCATTTAGGAAATTCTACAGGGGCCCAGGGCCAGGTGAACTAAGCAGGAGGAAGGTACCCTTGGATTTAGCACATTTTGGGGAGATGGAACTTAAAGAACTTGGGGACTAATGGATGTGGTAGGTGTTGAGTAAACAGAAGGAGCTGAAGGGCCTCCAAGATCTGGCGTGGGCTACTGAGCTGAGGGAGTTAGTGGGCTTGGGATGGGAAGAAAGGAAAAGCCACTGAGAGTCTAAAACTCAGGGGCTCAGCAGTGCTGGGGAACCCCTTCATTCTGTAAGAGCACAGCTCAGCATCGTCTGCAGTAGAGGCCAGGAATAGAGGCCTTAGGCAAAGGCTCTGGTGTGTGTGTGACCCAGAACCAGGAGAGTTATCGAAAACCACCTTTCCTCCCACCTCTGGAAAAACTGGGAAAGTGTCAAAGGTGAGTTTTAAAGAATGCTGGTCCCAGCACTGGTTCTAATGGGGAAAACTTGGGAACAATGCTGGGAGACTGGTTAAGGCAATTGTAATACAATTACACATGAAAGTGCCATGTAGCAATCAGTGGTGATAGCATGGAACTGCATGTCTCGACATGAAAAGAGGTGAGAAAAGGGACAGTTTAGATAGCATGGTCCTCTCATGCCATCTGAAATTAAGGCAGCCAGAGGTATTGAGTATCCATGAAGGCTCATCACAACATACACAGAAACATGTCTCGGGGTGCACAGGTACAATATTAAGAGGGGCTGACTTTGGATGGAGAATTATAGGCATTTTTCCTTTTGTGATGCCTGCATTTGCTATTTTCACTCCTCAACTTAAATGGGTTCAATTATTCAATTATTAAACATTGTTTTAACTAGAAGGCCAGTGCATGAAAACTCGTGCACGTGGTGGTGGTGGGGTCCCTCCATCCCACCTGTGCCCTCTTGCAATCTGAGATCCCTCAGGGGATGTCCACCTGCCGACTTAGGCCCACTCCCTGGGAGATCAGGCCTAAGCTGGCAGTCAGACATCCCTCTGCTAGCCCGGGAGCTCTTGGGAGATGTCCAACTAATGGTTCAGGCCTAAGGTGGCAGTGAGACATCCCTCTGCTAGCCTGGGAGCCCTTGGGAGATGTCCAGCTGATGGCTCAGGCCTAAGCTGGCAGTCAGACATCCTTAGTGCTGCTGAGGAGGCAGGAGAGGCTCCCGCCACTACTGCTGTGTTCTCAGCCATCAGCCCAGCTTGTGGCTGAGCGGAGCTCCCCCTGTGGAAGTGCACTGACCACCGGGGGGTGGCTCCTGCGTTGAGCGTCTGCCCCCTGGTGGTCAGAGTGTGGCATAGCAACTGGTCATTCCGCCATCAGGGTCAATTTACATATTACCCTTTTATTATATAGGATATTATATATGATAGAAAAAATACCCAATGTCAATTTGCCACCTGCACATCCAATATCCAAAGTACATGTCTCTACATCAGCAAACGAGTCCCATCTGTAGTTAGTACTGAAAATTGGAATTGAGTAGCTGTAAGGGCCATAAGCAATCCTAATCCCTGTCACTAAATGTTACAGTGTAAAGAGAGCAGTGGAGAGGTTCAAACGCTACTAAACCCATCCAATCCCCTCTCCTCTGCAGCACCCAGCAGATGACAAGTCTCTGCAAACATGGCATTGGCACGTGTGATGTACCCTTCGCCGGGACCAGGCACGTCCCCTCAGGAGGAGTGTGGGCTGCCATCTATATACCGCTGCACGGAACGTTTACTTTTCATGTCTCGATCCCTCATCCTGGCTGGGTCAGTATTCCATTATTTTCCTTACAGAATGTCTCCAAAGCAGGGCTCTCAAGGAAAAAAAAAATGAAGACAGACCATTTATTTTTAAACCCCGCCAAATCATCCGAGGCAGGAAACAGAACGGGAAAGAGCAAAGGGTGCGCTGTGGGGAGCCTCCGTGGATCCTCAAGATTCTGGCGCCTTCATTTCAGACGGCGACCTACTCAGATCCCACCTCGCCTTGCCAGCGCTCAGCCATGCATCGTGGCGGGGGCAGGGCACAGGGGCCTTCTGCCAGCACGAGTGTCCACGTCCCTTTCAGAAACCACTCGGGAAATGGGGGGACACGACCGAATTCTGCGGGTCAGCCTGAGGGTCACTGACATTTGGAATCCTTCCTCTGGCGCTGAATATTGGGACTACGATTTTTCACGTGTGACCCCGAAAAGTTGGCCCAGACAGACTGCTCCCCGAGTGAGTCTCTTTGGTGTGACAAGGACACCCCTTCCCCAAGCAGAAGCGACAAGGGAAATCGCAGTCCACGACCCCAGCGCCACGCTCTCTCCTCTCAAGCAGCACGATGACACAGCGGCTTTCTCAGACGTTCTGTGTGGACAATGCACGGTCGCTATGCTGCGATTAACACGGACAGTCTCCTCTCCCTGCACATATGGTTAACATCAGTGACGTGAATTCATGTGCCACTGGAGGGTGTTGAACAAAGAAGCGGTCAAAGCAGATCGCCCAAGACTACAGAAAGATAATGAAAGCAAACGTGGACCCTGAATCAAATGGCTCAGGGATGGGAATAGAAGCCCCAGCCAGTATTAGCGGCGGTTTTATGGGAGAGGCCCGTTAACCATCTGGAGGACATGACGGGCAGCATGCTGGTCCAATCAGCAGGCTGTTCCTGATGGGCTGGCTGTCCGGAAACTGGGGGGAGCCAAGGTCTGAAAAATGTGCACAGATATCCATGGAGAATAAGAAAGCAACCACGCCCGGAGAGGAAGGGAGAGGGAGAGAGAGAGAGAGAAACATCCCTGATGAGAGAGAATCAGGGACTGGCTGCCTCCTGCACACCCCACATTGAGGACTGAGCCCCCAACCCGGGTTTGTGCCCTGACCGGAAATCGAACTGTGACTTCCTGGTTCATAGGTCATTGCTCAATGACTGAGTCATGCTGACCTGGCTATAACTCACTTAAAAAACTATATATATATATTTTATTGATTTTTCACAGAGAGGAAGGGAAGATGGATAGAGAGTTAGAAACATCGATGAGAGAGAAACATCGATCCGCTGCCTCCTGCATGCCTCCTACTGGGGATGTGCCCGCAACCAAGGTACATGCCCCCAACCGAAATCAAATCTGGGACCCTTCAGTCTGCAGGCCGACACTCTATCCACTGAACCAAACCGGTTTCGGCTATAACTCCCTTTTTGAAGTTAAGTGTATTGGGTAACATTGGTTACTAACATTACCTAAACAGTCTCATACATCTGCAGGTAGCAAGGGGAGTAAAAGGAGCAGCCAGCGCTCTCAACGGTATTCATTGTGAGACGTTATTGCCAACAGCTGTGCCTCTCTTCATTTTGGAAATTAATACTTAGTTTACAGGAATTTCTTTCTTCCCACATCACCTCCTTTTCCTACAACACTCAGGGATGTATAATCTAGGTCAGTGATCTGCAAACTGCGGCTCATGAGCCACGGTTTATTGCTCTGTTGACAAATGAGTTTGCCAACCACTGTCATATACAGTGGTACCTCGAGATACAAGTTTAATTCATTCCATAACCTTGAGGCGTGGGAAACTATGAGACGTTCGAGTCACGGTAAACTGGTGGGTCGTGTGCAGCTGGCTGATCCGCGCAATTACTCCCAATTACTCCTATCTCAAATGTTGCTTGTATTTCAAAGCAAAAATCGCTCGCTCGACGGCTCGTATCTCAAAAATCTCATATGTTAGGGCTCTCCTATCTTGAGGTACCACTGTACTTCCTTTTACCTCTTTGCACACACTATGCCACAATCACCTAATCCTCACAGCTCCCAACTACACGGTAACGTTTTGTCTAGCAGTGGTCGGCAAACTCATTAGTCATCAGAATGGCAAACCGCTGCTCTCGAGCCGCAGTTTGCCGACCACTGATGTAGGTCAACAGATCCCACACTGGAGGATCTTAATCACCTGGGCTCCTTGTTCAGAAGGGAATTATCCATATTCCTGAGCCACTCCCCTGCGGTGTGGCCTGCAATGTGTCTCATTAACAAGTGGCTCATTTATGGCAGGCGGGCCAGCAGGTGTTAGCCAGGGCTTCTGGGTGAGTCTGTCAGGAGGTGAGTTCTGTTGCCACTAGGGGGCGTGTTGGCCAAATGTTGTGCTTCGATAAAGGGAGGGAGGGTGCGGATTACTCTGAGGAGCTCAGATGCAGGAAGGAAGGATGAAGACACAAAAGGAGAAAAGGAAGCCCATGTCCCTGGGTGGGTGACAGGTGGTTTTGGAGGGGATGCAGCTGACTTCCTAGGGATCCATGATGGAAGGCTCATGATGGAAGTACTGGACACCAAAGACCTCAGGTTTTGGAAAGAGAGTGAGCAGGCCTTAGCTAGTACCTTCTCCCTCCACCCCTCATCCTTGCCCCCTCCAAGGAAATGAACCGTGTAAACCTACCCAAATGAACATGAAGGTTTTGTGCCGTCCTCAGTTTTGATAATGTTATGCACACATGCCTTGTGTATGTACTTTTCCTCTTAAATATTATTCTATTATATCAAAATGTCTCATTTTACTTTAGTAACTTTATTGTCTAATGACAAAATATTGCAATCTCATTGAGTAATATTTGGAAGATACACAAAAATACCTGGCAGAAGATAAAGGTCACTTATATCCCTACGTTCAAATAATGAGTGATAACATAGTGACTGAGTCTTCAAGAATTATTTCAGTTCAGAATTACATAATTTTTCTGGGTAAAATCATTCTACTTTTTGAAAAAAAAAACCCACACATTAAAATCTCCCTCACAAACATTAAAATCATCAACACTTCCAGGATATTAGTCTTCCTAAGCTCCATCTTTTATCAAAGAATATTTCCACATTTTTGATTTCCTGGTGATAAACTAATTGAAACACTAGAAGATCAAGGATCACAGAATTTTTTCTTTTTTTTGGGGGGGGAGGGAAACAACTTTTTACAAAAAGCAACATGGATCCTAGAAAATGTTAAGTTCTTGATATATTACCATTTTCAAAAAGACTGTACGGATACATATTTCAGCCAACGAAGTAAGAGAATTTGCTTTGCTATTTGTCTCAAACACAGACAAATTTATTTTAGAGCTATAAACGACAGCTCTTGTTCTACTGTCTTCTTGATCCTTTTCTCTTGTCAAATACATATACAGTGTTCTGTCTAATAAACTCCTACTATCATAATTCCTTAGACAGATGCCACTCAGGGATCAGGCATGAATGACAAGGTGGTTTGGGCATGTCTGTACACGGGCTCTCCACAGCAGGCTATTTCTGCAAATGTACAGAACGGACGCCGGGACTGAGTTTGCTGGGGGCTTCAATTCCCTGACTAATGAGGTAGTACCGTTACACATGGTTTACTCTCTTGCAAGCTTTTCACTGTTTTCTAAGACCTCTGACGCACAAAGTCTAGATCGTATTCTTTCTGGAGTCTTCCCATTTGCCCGGCACAGTGCTGGGTGCTTCCTGATGGGCTGGAAGTATTCATCTGATAGATATCAGGTTGAATGAATGAAAATTGATGACCGCACAGTTACTAATCTTCTGAAACAGGAGCTAAAATTTTTCCTGTTGTGCCCAATGCAAGAACCGCACCCAAACCCAAGTGACATAGGTAGGTGGCTGTGCAATGTCAAAGCTGCTCGTCGCGTCTGGATCCCACTCTGCCCTGTGGGATCAGGCACAGACTCCGCCTCGGTGGATCAGGAAGAAGCAGCTGTCACTCTAAAGACATAGACGCATGAGACAAGGCTGCCTGAGTGGAGACATGGAGGCAGAGGTCGGGAGCCCGCCCAGTAGAGCTGGACACCGGGATGGGCACACCATTCCAGCTGCCCCTGCGGAGGGGATGGGCCCTCCCCAGGCAGACCATCTTCCCGCAACCACGGAGGACTCACCAGTGAGACTGTGAGACTCCGAGGGAGAGAAACTGCACTGACAGCGCTTGATGAGGACAACCTGGACAGATCGTTAGCGGAAAATGAAAGGTCCCCAAAACACCGAGTTTTCTCAAACGCTGTCTGAGAGGATGTGATAATTACCTCCGAGTACCTCTCAGGCCTTGGGCTGAAGGGGAGGCATGCACTGCTAATGGTGCTGTACGGAGCTGTGAGAAAGTCTTGACAGTGGTTCAAGTAGGGGGAGGGGAGCGGTCAGAAGTCTGAAATCGAGGTGGTCATTAAATGAAAAGGAGAAAAATGACATGTCAGCGGCGGATCCGGAGAATCTCGCTCATCCATTAAACAAGGGTCCCCCAAGATACACTGAAGTCACTTGAAGTCAAAGGGGCGAGTTATTTGAAAACAGGAGAGAAGAGGTCATTTGAGATGGGGCTGGGGGCCAGGAAGCGGGGAGACCGCTGTGTGTAGTTAGTCCTATCCTTCCAGAGGGCTGTACGCCCCTCACTGCCACTCTGGCTGGAAAGGAAGGACGGCCGAGAGCCCTTGGGACTCAGGAAAGCCACACGGCAGAGCGCGCTACGCCGGGCGCTGTTTACCCAGCAGATCTGCTCTCTGTGGTGTGCTCGGTCAGCTGTGCGTGGCTTCTGCCGCGAGCTGTGTTTGTCCAAAGGCTAATCGGTTCGAAGGGTGAAAAGATCAGTGAGTTTATCCATGGTTTTGAAGGACGGATGAAATCTGACTGCTCGCTGGTGCCAGAGCGGATGCTTTTTTATTTTTTTTAAGGGGTTAGTAAGGCATGCTAGCTGTTCTCAAATATTAGCCTTTCCAAGAATAAGACAGAAAAAGAAAGAGAAAAGACAATAAGACATTTTTAATCTCCTCCCCCGTCAAACACGCATGCGGTGATTTCATAAATAACACTTCGGGAACTCGAGGGGAGCAGGTGCGTAGTCCTTGCCAGGTGAGCTGTGGGCGGGGGTGGTCTTGGGCAGAGGTCACTACCAATGAGCTCTTCTCACTGTGCCAAGCACCAGGGTTGACATGTTAGCTCAGCTGGTCCTCACATTTAACCTAACAAAGCAGGTGCAGTCATTCTTCTATGGAACAAGAGAGGCCATTCAGGCCCCTGCAGTCACACAGCTCGTGGGTCTCAACCCTCCCAGACTCTGGCTCCAGTGCTTTAGATTGTCACTGCTCTCCTGAACTCTTTTTTTTAAAAAAATATATTTTATTGATTTTTTTTTTATATATAGAGAGAGGGACAGAGAGTTAGAAACATCAATGAGAGAGAAACATCGATCAGCTGCCTCCTGCACACCTCCTACTGGGGATGTGCCCGCAACCAAGGTATGTACCTTTGACCGGAATCGAACCTGGGACCTGTCAGTCTGCAGTCTGACGCCCTATCAACTGAACAACACCGGTCTTGGCTCTCCTGAACCCTTCTAAGGGGAAAGAGGAGGACTAGGGGTAAGGACCAATTCTCCCTGGTTCAGGTCCCCTGTCTTTAGATGCACCTATGTCCCTGTCCTCTGATGGGCCCTGCCTTCCAGTAACTTCAGGACCACTGGGCTCTGGACAGCGCACACAAGGCCCCTGTGTGTGACTGCCTTGAGCTAGTGCTAGGCCACCTTAACACAGTGCCACATTCTGTGGCTTAGATCACAGAAAGGTACTGTCTCCTGGAGGTGGGGGATCAGAAGTGTGAAATAGAGGTGCCAGCAGAGTTGGCTCTTCCCGGGGGCTGCGAGGGAAGGGTCTGTCCCAGCCTCCCTCCTCAGCTTGTGGATGGCTGTCTTCTCCCTGTGTCTCTTCCCATTGCATGAGTGCATGTCTAGCTCTGTGTTCATCGGCTACCAGTTCAGACTGGATTAGGCCCCATCCTGACGGCCTCCCTTTACGCTGATCGCCTCTGTAAGGTGCTGTCTCCTGCTGTTAAGACCCAGCGTATCTCTTTCTGGGGCAGACATACTTCCACCCACACCAGGCGTCGCGGTGACGAGGCAGGCGTACCCCTCCACCTGTCGGTGCACTGGCTGGAGCAGCGGGAGCACAGCGCAGGCTCCATCCTCTGCAGCACATCCCGAGAAGCCCGCCTGCTGCTCCTCTGACCGCACCCCTGGTTGAGGGTGGAAGGGCCAACAGAGCAACGCGGGAGGGCTTTTCTGATCTGTAGACAGAACCAGACATGCAGGAAACCACTCTTTGACAGGGTCCTGGGAAGACTCTCATTTTCCATCAGCTGCCCCATGAGGTTGGGGGAGAGGCTTGAGTGAGGGATGAAGAACTAGCGTGGGCTCGATGGACTCCATGAGAAAGAAGCTCCTGTCCATCACAGGATGCCCTTGAGCTATGGAGGCCACATCCCTGATCCTGTCTTCGAGGGCTGTGGGCTCCCAACTCACTATTTTTTTTTTAAATCTATGTACGCCTCGCACATTTTTAAGTCAACCGTTGACATTTATTTTTTATCGGAGTTAGAACAGTTGAAAATAATGTTCAGTGTATTATAATATTCATATTTTAGAAATAAAGCTGTGACATTACTTTTAAACGTATCTTTGGCTATGCATAACATAGTGATCAGATACCCAGAATTACTCATTTTAAAATACTTGAATAAGCTCGTCTTCAATAGCTGGGAATTTTACATCATCGTTTTCCGTCGGCAGACTTTTTATGGAAAGATGAAATGTTATTTCAGGCTTTCCAAGCAGCCCCTGTCCTAGCTCCCCAACAAGGCCACTGTAGCGGGAAAGCGTCACAGAGAGTGCACAGGCGAGTGAGCGTGGCTGTGTTCCAGGAAGATTTTATTTAGGAGAATAGGCGGTGGGGTGGATCTGACGTGTGGGACATGGTTTGCCAATTCTTCTCCTGGACCCAGATTCCCATTCTACTTCCCCTGTTCCCCACTTTATCCAGTTTCTACTCATACAGATTCTATGTTTAACAGTCTACTAGTAATCATACTGTTCTACTTCTTTGAAACTATATATATATATATATATATATATATATATATATATATATATATATATATATATATATATATATATATGCACACACACACACACACACACACATACATACTAAAATCTAATTTAAAATACATTTCCGGTGAACATAAGGCTGGAACAAAAACATCCCTCTTGATTGCGTTTAACAGTACAATTAAAACAAATCCCAAGCCTTGATGACTGTTAAACCCAAGAGAAGGATTCATTGGGAAGGCACCTCCGAATGAGGTGGGGACCCCTTAGTGGATCCCCAGTTAATGGATCTGTCGCCCATCCCATTGTCTGACTCCCAGAGGGTTTATAAACTTTGGGACACATGACACTGAGGAGCTGATGGAGGTGAGAAGGATGTTGGGAGGGTCGTAGGTGCCCTCACAAGCTGCTCAGTTCTAACGTGCGCATGGGAACTGAGACTGTGGAAATGGGTTCCCCGAAACCTGACCGGGCCTGCCTTTCTCTTGAAGCGTCTTCACACCCTTCAGGGGAGTGAGCACCGGCTGAAGGCTGGGGTTCTAATGCACTCACTATAAAGCAACATGCAGGCTGTGAGGCTGACACGCAGGCACCTGGCTTGGGAATCGGACCTGGATTTGAACTTCACTCGGGCACTTACTACAAGGATAACAAACTAACTCTTTACGTCTCTGTTTACTTATCTGTAAAAGGGAATATAAAGCCTGTTGACACTGCTCTGAATGCTCTCCTGAGACTGTGCTGGGACAAAGGACGGACATGAAAAATGGGTGATGAAGGCATCACAATTCCCACCCTTCATCATCTATGTATATAAAAGCCTAAGTGACTGGTACGACCAGTTGACCAAATGACCGGTCACTATGACGACACATTGACCACCAGGGGGCAGATGCTCAATGCAGGAGCTGCCCCCTGGTGGTCAGTGTGCTCCCACAGCCAACCTCCCATGGTCCTCCCTCCACACCTACTGGCCGGTCCCAATTGGCACCAATTGGTCCGATCAGCAGCCAGGCCGAGGGACCCCACTGGTGCATAAATTCATGCACCAGGCCTCTAGTCTTCAATAAAAACTTAAACCCCAATGGACCACTGCATGTGGTGATATTAAAATAACAACTATACTAAAGATGAAAAACAAAGGTTTGGTAGATTCCATTCAAAGTACCTCGCTCATAGAGGCCATGACGCTTTTAACCAGCATTCCATGTTTCTGACCTTGCTCTGACCTTGAAGCCAGTGACAGGGAGTGAGCCTATAAAAGACAGTGATGTGAGGGATGGGAGCCACAGATTGCGCATGCGACTGGTGTAGTCATCGTGCAGTTACATGGTGCTCGGGTCTGGGCTGAGAGACGCCCTCCCTATCCATGCTGTTCATACCTCTTCCCTGCGACGTGGAATTACAACAGCTCTCACACCGCAGTTGTGACTCCTCCCTCCCTGGACAGTCCTAACAGTTCGGAAACCTTTGTTAAAGCGGGAATCCCGGTTCGTGTTGGTTCCATCTCAGGGGCTGCTCTGCAGAACTAGAATGGTGCAGGCTCCTGAGTTTGCTCTTACGGTTCCATTTTCCTCCGCGTTCACTGTTGGCTTTAGGCCAGCGGAGCAGCGAGGGAGGGAGGAGGGGAGGGACCAGAGCAGCTCTGGCCGGTTTGTTTCCAGCGATTATGTTCAAGTTGTTTTCTGGGAGCGTTTGCAAGACCCCAACTTTGGAGTGTGGTTATTGATGCCTTACGCAATGGGCATGGGAACGAGTGTGCAGGTGAGTGCACCCATAAATTAGTGAGTATTACATAAACAACTGGGGTTCGTTGGAAATTCGTTTCTAGTGAAGTCTCTATTCTGAGTGATTCCAACTTGTAGGCTAAGGATTGCCTGAAAAATAACCCCCTGCGAAGGGGAATCCTAGGAGTTCCCAGATTATCTGTGCTGCCAGACAACCCCGAGGCCCATTTGGCCAATCCTGGCGGTGGGATAAATCCGGGGAGCAAGGAAGGGTGAATGTGGCTCCCTGCTAACAGAGACATTGCAAGTCAGTCACCTCCTCTCAGCCCCCGGCCCCCATCTCTAATAACTAGTCCCTTCCTTCCCTGCCCATGAACCACCGAGACAAGAGATAGGTCCCCCAGACAGCCACTGCCAGGGACCCAAGCCCTCACTACTGGAATCAATCTGCCATTCCAGCACCTGGGTGTCTTCAAGGTCCAGGATGCAAAGGGTTTTCAGTAGATGCCCAGATGTCATAAAGGAATACATCAAGCTCCTCTTCTCTGGAGGGGATACGTAATTCAGGGGCGTCAAGCGCATGGCTTAGGGGACAGGTATCGGAAACCAAACATGGTTCTTACTAAATGGATGTAAACAGGAGGCCAGAAGGGGGGTCAACCTTAACTGCTCTGAAAGGTCAGAGCTCATCACTCACTGTTTAGATGAAAACATTGTTAGCTGAAGCAACCTCTACCTGTTTGTTTCATGTGAATTTCTGTTTTGTTATTTCCTGCCTAAAGGCTAGGGGTGTGTCCCAAAGCCTTAATAAAAAGGAGAAAAAGGCCGGAGCAAGTGGCAGTCCTTTCCACTAGAGGAAGGCTCCCGCCTGGTCCCCCAATATCGCCAAATTAATGTTTTCTAGTCTCTCATGTCATTTGCGTGCGGCCTCCTCCAGAACCCGAACCCTGAACCGGGAACCCTGAACCATGCGGGATGTGGAAAGAGGTTCCCACAGAGAGGCCAGGCAAGAAAGCTAGCAACCAGTGGCTGGGAATCTGCCGATGGAAGAACCCAAAATCTGCCTGTTTTCTACAGCCAAGAAGCAGAAAGACCAGTCTGCAGGACGGGGAAGGCGTGGCTAGCCGGAGAGATTTATGGGCCATCTGCAGGGAGCATCGCTTAGGGCAGGCCACACAGCCTCCCGAAGGCAGCGAGGCATCTGTTTGCCTAGAAGCGCAATACTGTGGCTCTCCCCCCGCCCCCCAAACCGGGAGCGAGCCACCGCCATCCGCGAGCTGCTGCCATCTTGGCTTCAGAAACACGTTTCCAATTATTCCTCCTCGATAAGCAAGGCTGGCTTGCTGGGAGATATTCCGTTTTTAAAAAAAATACAATTTTAGTCATTTCAGAGAGAAAGGGAGAAGGAGGGAGATCAAAACATCAAGGATAAGAGAGGATTATTGACTGGCTGCCCCCGGCATGCCCCCTACCGGAGACCCGGCCTGAAACCGGGGCATGTGTACTGACTGGGAATCAAACCATGACCTCCTGGGTCATAGGTCGATGATGAACCACTGAACCATCCCGGCTGGGCGGGAGATATTAGATTTACAATAACAATAGCAATGCCGTCTGTTATTATCGGAAAAGCACCTGGGGTGTATGAATCCATTTGTTCTCCAGACATTTCTGTGTGCCAGATGGAGCAGACAGTATTTATATCTGATCCCCGAGAAGAAGTACTTAAACTGAAGAAGTATTATGACACGTCCTAAATCGGAGCTAAGCTGGGACTCTGCCCCAGGCTCTCGGCTGGGGGCCCGGCTCCCTCTCTCTGGGTGCGCAGCCTCTGAGGGTGGCGGGGGGTGAGCTGGGAGCAGAGAGCATGTGCCCTCCTGGCACTCCGGTTGTCCCAGCAGAGAACATCCACAGCCACTTCTTCCATTTCTACCGAGGAGCAACCTGAGGTTCAGAGAGGGTAAGCAGGCATCTACAGTGGTACCTCGAGATACGAGTGCCCTAACATACGAGATTTTTGAGATACGAGCCGTCGAGTGAGTGATTTTTGCTTTGAAATATGAGCAACAGTTGAGATACGAATCATCGCGCGGATCGGCCGGCTGCACAGGACCCACCAGTTTACTGCGACTTGAGCGTCTCAGAGTTTCCCACGCCTCAAGGTGACGGAACGAATTAAACTCGTATCTCGAGGTACCGCTGTACTTAGTACTCAGGAGATCTGAGGGAGGACACAGGGGTTGCCCATCATGTGGCCTTTGCAAGCTTGCTGGGATCTACTTTGCAAGGAGGCTAAGCCGGGCTCCTGGAATCTAGAATAGGGAGCGGCTTTTGCCCCTAATTCCCCCCCCCGCCCCCCCCGCCACCACCATTTATTTATTTATTTATTTTAAAATATATTTTATTGATTTTTTTACAGAGAGGAAGGGAAAGGGATAGAGAGGTAGAAACATCGATGAGAGAGAGACATCGATCAGCTGCCTCCTGCATGCCCCTACTGGGGATGTGCCCGCAACCAAGGTACATGCCCTTGACAGGAATCAAACCTGGGGCCTTTCAGTCTGCAGGCCAATGCTCTATCCACTGAGCCAAACCGGTTTCGGCGAGAGAGAGAGACACAGATCAGCTGCCTTTTGCACACCCCCCACTGGAGATGTGCCCACAACCTAGGTAACATGCCCTTGACCGGAATCGAATCTGGGACCTATCAGTCCACAGGCCAACGCTCTATCCACTGAGCCACACCAGTTTCGGCGTCCCCACCACCCTCTAAAGCTAGAAGGGTAACACCCGCAGAGCCTGAGCCTTGACCTTAACGAGTCTAGGTCTGGGGACAGCACGAGGGCCGGTGGCTCTCGGACCAGTTCCGGGTTTGGTCAAGCTCCTGAGAGACAGGTTTCACACTCCCGGCCCACTGGGCGTCAGCGGGCTCCATCTCACCTGTGGGGCCTGGGGCCCGGCTGGTTCTAGAAAGAAATGACTGGTCCCCAGGGGCCCCGACTGGGACTGCCAGTCTGAGGCCCGCACTCCATCGGCAGGTGGGCGCCTCCTTGCAATGAGGTGCGTGGAGGATGTCGGAGCGGCCCAGATGCTATGGCAAACGCTCAGCTCTCCTCCCGAGGAAGTCGGAGCGCCACGCTACTTCATTATGCTCCCGGGTCCGGGCACGGTGCCAGGAGCCGCTCTCCTTGACAGGTCTCTCATCCCGCGCAGCTCAAAGGCAGAGAGACGCGAGCTCCCCGGTGCCAGGCTGCAGCCGCCCTGTCAGATGGCGGCACCTCCGTGGAGCAGCCGAGCGCGAGGAGAGGGAAGAGCTCGCGTTCCCGTACCCAGCAACCCCGCAGGCGGATGAGCATCCCCTCAGTGTGCCTTTCAACGGCGGGCACGCGGCTAGGAAAGGACGCGGGGCAGGGATGGAGATCAGTGTCAGCGACAAGCCGTTTCTGAGAGCCTGGTAGTGGCAGACTTACCGCTGTTCTAAGGAGGGTCCCAGGCTTTTTGGGGGGTACATTGTGAAAAATGGTTCCGATCGTTGGAACCAGGTCCTGCAGAACCGACCGTTGAGAAGCTTGACACAGCTTTGACCTTGCAAGTCACCGAGTCTAAACCCCTCTTTACCCACGTGGAGATGCCGAGAAGCATCAAGGCTGGTGGCCTGCAGAATTGAGTGCAGTGGTACCTCGAGGTACGAGTTTAATTCATTCCGTAACCTTGAGGCGTGGGAAACTATGAGACACTCACGTCGAGGTAAACTGGTGGGTCGTGTGCGGCCGGCCGATCCGTGCCATGACTCCTATCTCAAATGTTGCTCGTATTTCAAAGCAAAAATCACTCGTTCGACGGCTCGTATCTCAGAAATCTCGTATGTTTGGGCACTCGTATCTCGAGGTACCACCGTAGCTCAACTAGAGATAACAAGCCACGGCCTGCGACTCCAGACTGCTGCTCTGCGGACTACGGATGCTTCCCTAGTCCTTCAGGTCTAGATCACAGATTGTTTTAACTCAGCTGGCAAAGGAGAGGCCTTCCAAACGCAGCGATAAGGCCAAACAGCCCTGGAATGATCACTTCACGTATGGAAGGCACAGCTCCCCCTCCATCCTCTCTGGAATCCCACCCAGGTCTGCATAGATGCGTTCTTGGCTTGGCCGCGGATCAGCCGATTCACAAAGGCAGCCGTCCACCTCTCTCTTCCAGGGCTGCCAGCGGTTTAATCTATCTGGTCTGCCAGATTTTCTTCAGGAACGGAGATTAAGTCATGCCAGGAAGAGAAAGGAGTCGCTGGATTAGAAAAGAAGTGGCAAGAACCCACCCAATGTAATCCATCCACGCTGCTGCGTGAGCGCTGAGGCGCACAGAGCTTACGTGCTTGGGAGTTCTGTCTATCACGCCGGAGACGAGTGGGGCTGGACCAGGATCCAGACCTGACGTTAGAGATGGCATTGAACGGTATGGATTTTTTCCCTTTCTCCATGTTCTGTGGAGTTTTCTCAAAGAGCTCTTTATTAACGGAAGGTTTAGGAGGATCAAGCTTTTAAAGCGAGCTTTATTCATCCCCTTTACAAAGTAGGCTGCAATGGTTGGTGTTAGGCCTCCTTTAAGGGGCTGTGACCGGAAGCCTCGAAAAAGACATTGCAGTACGATTCTGATCTGGTTTTTGGTGGGATTGGTTACGTTTTCATGGTTGGCTTTCACTTAAAAAATAAACATTTGGGCAAGTGGATAAAGAGGATGATATCTGATACCGAAGGAAAGAATTTGAAGACCAAATTACAGTGGCACCTCGAGATACGAGTGCCCTAACATACGAGATTTTTGAGGTACGAGCCGTCGAGTGAGCGATTTTTGCTTTGAAATACGAGCAACATTTGAGATAGGAGTAATCGCGAGGATGGGCCGGCTGCACACGACTCACCAGTTTACCGCGACTCGAGCATCTCATAGTTTCTCACGCCTCAAGATTACGGAACGAATTAAACTCGTATCTCGAGGTACCACTGTAACTGGAAAAGCTACTTAGTAAACAAAATTTGCAGAGGTGAGTAAGATGGCAGCAATGGAATCATCCCGGAGCCTCAGCTGATACTTGTCTTCATGAAGAGTCACCTGTTTGCAGCAGTCACGGTTCTGGTCAGTCACAGTTTGCTTAGCGTGGTGGTAAAACTGAACCCACGTTCCCTGAACATACTGAGTGGAGACAGGTGGACCCCAAGTGCAGGGAGTGGCAGGGACGAGACATCGGGGGAGCAAAAAATGCCACAGGTGGCGACTACTGGCTTTCTGTTACCGGAAGTGGCCACCTCTTCCTCTCCCAGGCCAAGCAGTGCGACGCAGAAACCAGGACTGCCTTCCATGCTGTGTCTGCTGATACAATGGTTAAAGGCAAAGGAAAGCATGTGTGCGCTGGAGGACTGATGTCTATTCTCTCTCTTCCTGGAGAACATCTCCCAGGCCCCTCCGGAGGTGAAGGGGATGCAGGCACCTGGTGTGACAGGAAGGGACGGAAGCATCTGCCCTGGTGTGTGAGGGCAGTTCTTTGAGAGCCCAGCACAGCACTGCACAGGGCAGCCACTGACCACGTGTGGCCATAAAAACTGTGACACGTGTGGCCGGTGGAACGGAGCCATTCAATTTTAAACTCATTTAACTTGAGATGATTTACATTTAAAGCCCGTTACCCACGTCAGTGACTGGAAAATGTTTAAGTATGTTCGGGACAAGTCGCGTACATGAGTCCGCTTTGTTAACAGCACGTTTTATGAAATCTAAACACAGATTTCCTGAGAACCTTCAGGATCCAAATGGCGTTGCGCATGTCAGAGCTCAAAGGCTCCACATGAGAAGTTGAATGTCACCATTTTGTGAATGATTTTGTAGTTGAGAATGGAAATGATACTATAGCTTAGACATACAGGGTTAAATAATAATATTATTAAAATTAACTGATCTGTTTCTTTTTTAACTTCATTAACGTGACTGCTAAAGACACTGGAATTGCGTACATGACTTGCGTTCTATTTCAAGACAGCGTTGGTGTAGAAAGATATCCACCATATCATCCTGTCCTGTAGGACAGTATTCTTCAAACAGCTATTGAAATGGTCTTCTACACATGCCCAGAGTAATCGCAGGAAGTACGTAATATTAGGCGCGCCCAGCAAATGAGCCCTGTTTTAAACCTGCCCACGAGACTCCGCTGGTTCCATTTCCACTACACGCTCAGGTCTTTCCTTCCTTTATTATGTGAAATGGGGCTTTTTTTTTTTTAAATCCTCACCTGAGGATATTTTTCCCATTGATTTTTTTTTACAGAGAGAGTGAAAGGGAGGGGAGACACACAGAGAGAGAAACATCGATGTGAGAGAGACACAATGGTCGGCTGCCTCCCGCACACACGCTGAGCAGGGCCAGGGATGGAGCCTGCAACCTCTCTCTGAGCTGGGCTCATCACTCCCGTTCTCAAGTCCGGAAAGACTGGCAGCCCTGGCGATGCCCACCGCCACCGGAGGCCACGCAACCCCTGAACCAGCTGCCCTGCTATCCGGGGCCTGCAACCGCAAGCCGTTCCTGGCAAAGGCAAGCTGAGGGCTGCCCGGAACCGGTGGCCGTCCACCTCTCGCAGACGGCCCGGGAGGCGCTGGCCTGGTGCACACACAGACCGGTTCATACCGGTCAAGTGAATGCTCTGCAGAATGAGATGGCATGTCACACGGGAACACGGGTGAACACAGGCATGTGCGGGAGAGTGTTTATTTGGTTCACACTTCTCTTCCTAAGTGGCATTATTCATCATTCACCCAACCCGCCTACCATTCCTTTGTCACTGAACTTGTTGCAATGAGTTTTTTAATTTATCTCCCTGCGGCCCACCTCCAGCAGCCAGACCGGGGGCCGAGGAGACCTCCTGCCCCCACTCACAGCCCCTCTCCTCCCGCCGTCAGCAAACACGGGCATCATCGAGTGCAAACAGCAAGGGCCGCCGGCTCCCAGCTGAGTACACACGGGCCAGCTCCTTCCTACCTCGGTGACTCAACTTCCTCATCTAGAAACCAGGCAGACAGAGTCCTGCTGGGGCTGTTACAGAGACTCAGCACGTTATTACAGCTGCCCAAACACAGAGACGGTGCCTGGGACACAGTACACGCTCCAGGCAGGTCAGCGGTTCCTGTAGAGACCGGTTTTATGCCAACCGCTGGGGGAAGGGAGGAATTCTGTCTTCCTAACGCTCAGGGCTGAATTTCAGGGACTGGATTCAATGTGCTGATCTTCCCCTGGCCTTAGGATGGTCAATCCTGCTGGTCACTGAAAATCCACGGGAATTCATTTTTCTTACGCTTCACAGTGACTTCCGATGTCCCACATCCTACAGATGCCAGGAGGAGGCTGTGGGGAGAAGCCCACAGAACAGTAGCTAATCTGTTTCCTAAAAGCAATTCCCTTTTTATTTTCATGGGATTTATTGGGGTGACGCTGGTTAATCAAGTGACATAGGTTTCAGGTGCAGTTCTGTAACACATCATCTACATGTTGTATTGTGTGTTCAGCACCTCAAGTTAAGACTCCTTCTAACACAGTGGTTCTCAACCTTCCTAATGCCGAGACCCTTTGAGACAGTTCCTCATGTTGTGGTGACCCTCAACTATAAAATTATTTTCATTGCTACTTCATAACTGTCATTGTGCTACTATCAATGAATCGTAATATAAATATCTGATATGTAGGATGTCTTAGGCGACCCCTGTGAAAGGGTCGTTCGATCCCCCAAAGGGGTCGAGACCCACAGGTTGAGAACCGCTGTTTTAACACCATTTATAACCATGCCCTCTCTTTCCTCCCCCACACCCCCCTTTTTCCTCTGGCAATAACCACACTGTGGTCTCTGTCTATGCACCCCTTCACCTGTCTCACCCAGCCCTCCACTCCCACCTCCCTTCTGACAGCTGGCAGTCTGCTCTGTGTATCCATGAGTTGTTTCTGTTTTGTTGTTAGTTTTTATTCATTAGATTCCACCTCAAAGTGCGATCACATGGCGCTTGTCTTTCTCCGCCTGGCTTTTTAATTTCATCAGCATAATCCTCCCCAGGCCCGTCTATGCTGCTGCGAAAGGCAGGATTTCTTTCTCTCTCCTGCCCGGTAGCATTGCATCCCGCAAATGGACCAATCAGCCGCCCACCTGCTGATGGGCACTTGGGCTGCTCCCGCATCGTGGCCTTTGTACACAAGGCTGCAGTGAACATCGGGGTGCTGATCATCAGAGATGCACCTCAAAACCACAGTGAGGTACCGCCTCACACCTGTCAGAATGGCCATCATCAACAAAGCAACAGCCAACAAGTGCTGGCGAGGACGCGGAGAAAAAGGAACCCTCGTGCACTGCTGGTGGGGATGCAGACGGGGGCAGCCGCTGTGGAGAACAGGATGGAGTTTCCTCAAAAGATTGAAGATGAAAGAACGTTTTCAAGTCCCATAACTCTGTTTCACCAACCCCTGCAGCTCGGGAGAGAGAAACCACCCGGTGCTAATCATTTCCAAGTTACCTTCCTTCCAGCCCAGGTGAGCGCGGTCAGCCCTGACTCAGGGACGGAAGCCGAGAGGTGGCGCAGGCAGAGGGGCCGTGAGGATTCAGGGGGCCCCGAAGCAAGAGGAAGTGATGAACTCGAGGGTTTAACAAACTCTGGGCTGCCCTCTGGGACAGAGACCCCACTTGACCCTGGGATGGGTTG
Organism: Lasiurus borealis; assembly: GCA_004026805.1. Taxonomy (NCBI): domain Eukaryota; kingdom Metazoa; phylum Chordata; class Mammalia; order Chiroptera; family Vespertilionidae; genus Lasiurus; species Lasiurus borealis. Next base: position 68,397 of record PVJN01001476.1, read on the forward strand.
TCCTCAAAGTGTCACGTGATTCTGCGTCACTGCATTTCCTTGGGCCCGGGAAAGTGGGGGGTATGCTGGGGGGGAGGGTTTCACCTTTCAAATTCATACACTGCCATGATCACACGTAATCATCTTTCAAATTTGTACACTGCCATGATCACCTGTAATAATCTTTCAAATTCGTACACTGCCACGATTACACGTAATCATCTTTCAAATTCGTACACTGCCATGATCACACGTAATCATCTTTCAAATTCGTACACTGCCATGATCACACGTAATCATCTTTCAAATTCGTACACTGCCATGATCACACGTAATCATCTTTCAAATTCGTACACTGCCATGATCACACGTAATCATCTTTCAAATTTGTACACTGCCATGATCACCTGTAATAATCTTTCAAATTTGTACACTGCCATGATCACCTGTAATAATCTTTCAAATTTGTACACTGCCACGATTACACGTAATCATCTTTCAAATTCGTACACTGCCATGATCACACGTAATCATCTTTCAAATTCGTACACTGCCATGATCACACGTAATCATCTTTCAAATTCATACACTGCCATGATCACATGTAATAATCCTTCAAATTCTTACACTGCCATGATCACATGTAATAATCCTTCAAATTCGTACACTGCCATGATCACACGTAATCATCTTTCAACTTCTTACACTGCCATGATCACATGTAATAATCCTTCAAATTCTTACACTGCCATGATCACATGTAATAATCTTTCAAATTCGTACACTGCCATGATCACATGTAATAATCCTTCAAATTCGTACACTGCCATGATCACACGTAATCATCTTTCAAATTCTTACACTGCCATGATCACACGTAATAATCCTTCAAATTCGTACACTGCCATGATCACATGTAATAAAATCTTTCAAATTCGTACACTGCCATGATCACATGTAATCATCTTTCAAATTCGTACACTGCCACGCTCACAGGTTAATAATCACTCGTAATTTTTTCTCCCATTTTCACTGCTTCCATAAAAGGCTGTGCCTTGTCTCCTTCTTGCCAACAGGTGCCAGTCCTTGGCTCGGGGACAGTGACACCGCTGGGCGAGGAGAGGGCACAGAGGGACGCAGGGACACGCTGAGGGGATGACTGCCCCCGAAGGCACCCCGCTGAGATGCAGACCTCCTCCGCCTGGCCCCCACAGAGGTGCGCTGAGGTGAGCGCTTGCCCGCACCCCCTCACCCACCGCACCCTGAGGCCGTGGGCATCAGAGGGCGGGCGGCCTGCCTCTCTAGGCCGGCCCACGGCTGACAATCGGGTCCCTGCCCCGGTCCAGGGTGCAGGTTCCCCCTGTGCTGGCTGCTGCCACCCACAGTCAGGAACGTGCCCCTCTCCTGGGGCACCAGTCCGCGTCCTCCCTGGTCACAGACCGGAGTCTCTCCCGGGAGACTCTTCTCCCGGCTGCACCTTCTTGCCTCTTTGGTCTCTTTGCCCCCTCCTGGGGGTCCCCCGAGGCCCCAGCAAACTCCACCCCAGGCCACCCCAAGACCGTCACACGCCCCGCTGTCCGAAGGACGCTGTTCTAAAGGACATGCACACCCCTGCACAACTCTGTCACGGGCATTTATGTACAAGCCGCAGGGAAAGGATGCTTTCTCCTTTCCTCTCTCTGCTATCGGAACCCAAGCGTCTGTCCACAGAAGACAGAGTCCCGGCACGGAGGGTGGGAACCACAGAAAGAAAAGGCAGCAGGGACGGACGCCGCCTCGGACCGGCAGGCAGACCCTGGAAAAGGCTCCTGGGCAGAGGGGGTTCCAGGCTCAGCCCCCGCTCCCCCTGGGCGCGGACGAAGGCGCTGCCTCCCTCTCCCCAGCTGCCCGCAGGCTGGCAGTTCCCCCCCTGCAATCCCCGCTGTGCCCGGCTTCTGTCTGGACACCCCTCTTTCTAAGTTTGCAGCCAGAGGGGTCCCCGAAGGAAGACAGAGTTCCGCCCGCTGCCCCTCCGTCTCCTGTTTACCGCACGGCTGTCTGCTTCTTCCTGCTTCTGCCCAACACTATTACCAATGTCAGCACCACCCTCTGAAAACGAACCCCCCCACCCCCTGGGGGAGCAGAGCGGCGGTTCAGAGCACCCCCCCCCCCCATGGCAGAGAGCAGGGCTCGGAATATAACTTTGCAAAGCCCCCCTGCTTTTCAGAGGTTCCAAAGGCTGTAAAATAGAGTCACCTCAAAGCGTGCTTTTTTCTACAGCAAAAATTGGTCTGAATGCACAGCTCATCCTTGCAAGTCTCTTTCTTTTAAAAGAGAGAGAACACATTTCGATCCGAGGCTGGTTTTGTGCAGAAAGAAAGGGGCACCCCCTAGCTGGGCTCATACTCGCCCCCCCCCCCGAGAGAGCTGGAGCAGCAGCGCCTGCAGAGGAGCTGGGGGGCACGGAGCGCCGGGCCATTGTCACGGCGGCTCTTCCCCACGCGAACCCCACCTCCCGCCCGCTCCGCGCCCGCATCCTCCTCTCCCTTCCCTGCCATGACTCTCCTTCGCCCGCTTCTCAAGCATCCTCTTTGCGATGCATCAAAGCCCAAGCAGAGAAAAGCGATGCTCCCCTCCCACACTGACTCTAACACGAGACGAGCGATGTCTGAGTGGAATGCACGGCCACCCCCCAGCCAGGCATGCTAGCGCCCACACTCCAGAACCCCCCAAAACGCCTGCCCGCCCTGGGGCTTGCTCCAGCTCCAGGCTTCGGGGCAGACAATAGGACGCAGCTGGCAGCTGCTTGCACGGGAGCCCGGGCAGCCGAGCGGCCGGCAGATGTGCAAGACAGCGGTGCACTCACCAAGCCCTGGGAAGCGCATCTTTCTCAACTCCACGCAAGGCGACGGCTGGGCGGCTGCCACCAGCCGGTGACTCAGTGGAGCCGGCCCCCCGAAGGGCGCCCCGCAGGACCGCCAGATGGTGGTTCCCCCCGAGTCGCTGGCTGGCCGGTGGTGGAGCAGGTTCCCGGGTGAGCCATGTGCCTGGAGACCGCCGACCGCGCGCCTCCACCTCCTCCTCCTCCTCCTCCGGTGGCTCACACCTCCAGCCCGGGAGGGCGAGCATGGGGCTTTGCTTATGTTTATGGAGCTGCAGCCCCGGGCGCTCCGATTGGCGGGCGGGGTGCGGAGCCCGGCCAATCGGCGGCGGCCTCCCTGGCAGGGAAACTCCCGCTCATGTATTTCACATCTTCCCAGACCTTCCTCCTTTTGGAGGCGCAGCTCTGATCTTATCAAAAGAGGAAAAACCTAACTTCTCTTCCAGGACCGGCCATTCATCAACAGGCCCTCCTCGGGGTCTGCCTGCAGACCCTCACTTTTCTCCATAAAGAACTAAAAAAAGCAAAAAAAAAAAAAAAAAAAAGGTGGGGGAGAGAAGGAAAAGAAAGCTGGCGAGGGGCTGGCGAGAGTTCATATTCATCAGCCTCTCCACCTTGTTGGGAGGAAGGAGGGGGGGAGCGTGCGCGCTGGGGCTCAATAATTACTGATTCCGTTGCCATGGAAACAGACTGGCTGCAGCGAGTTGGATTCGTGTAGAGCATCTGCCGCCAGACCCATAATCAACTGCCATCTCATCCCCCCCCCCCCCACTTCCCCGCTCGGGTTTGATTGTGAGTTTGCTTTTTCCCTCCTTCTCTTTATGGGCAGTGTTTTGTGTGTTTTTTGTTTGTTTTTTTTGGTCCAAAAATATCACGTAACTGCCTCGCTCCGTGTACACACAGCGCATGCACGCCGCCGGGGGTGCCCACGTGCCCAGCAATGCGTGCACGCAGAAGTGCCTCCCAGCCAGGGTGCCCCCTGAGGATGCACACTCTGCTTCCTCCTCAGGATATAAATAAACCCACCCTTCCCCCATGCCTCCACTCCTCCTCGGAACTCATTGTTAAGTTCGCCTAAAAAAAACGGGTGGGCACCCTTTAATATCTGTGTCATCGAACAGCCCGGAATAAGTTTGCCGTGGCATTGCTCAGAGGGCGCTGCCGTGGTTCCCGGCAAGTCTTTGGCGTGAAGCAATGACACCGGTTAGTTCGCGGGAGGTTTGCAAGCACGGTCTGCAGGCGCTTCTTCTTCTCCTCTGCATGAGCATTTCACCCTCAATCCTGGGGTCTCCCGGGGACTCTCCCCAGATACAGGCAGCCCTCCCACCCCTCCCCTGCTGCTTCCAATTCTCCTGGCTGCATGACCAGAGTTCAGGTCACCTAAGGCTCTGGGTATGCTGCTATCTCTCTCTTCAGCAGCAGGGGGCACCACGGAGCAATGAATGGCCGCCTGGCCTGGCCTGGCCAAGCCTGGCCAGTCCCAGGAGGGGCTCAGAGGATGGTAAACTCACCGCTGGGCCCGCGGAAAACCCTCCGTTCTACAGGGTTTGAGAACGGCAAGTGGCAGAGAGGGCTGAACCTCTGTCTCATCTGCTCAAAAGCTCTCAAGCCAGCTCTTCGTCCCCTTGCTGGTCGAGGTGGAAGTGCTGACGAGCAAGCAGCTTCACCCCTGGGGCACGTGATACAAAGAGCTCCCGTCTTCGGAGAGTCTTCCCGGGAATTCCCGGGGGGACCCTGGCTGGTGGTGTCAGTACTGAGGTCATAGACGGGGCCTGCTTCCCCCTCCCCCTGCCCCAAGACTGTGCAGTGAGAAGAGCCTGTACCAGCTCAGAGAGCTGCCGATGGACCTCAACCAAAGGGAAGTCGGCTCTATCTCGGCGGAGGATGGACCTACTGTGTGTCAAGCCTCCGAGAACCGGCGTGAAGCACACAGCTGGTGGGCCTGCCCTCGAGAGGCTCAACACGTGTGATGGGAGCGAGTCCTCGAGTTTCTGACCACGTTCAGATGAATGAATGACGTGCCATCTACATGTAAGGGAGGCACTGCGTCGTCCGATCCCTGGAAAACCCGGAGAAATCATGACCCCAGGCATCGGAATAAAAACCAGGAGAACTCTCTTTCCATGTTGTCGGAAACCAAACATGGTTCTCACTAAATGGATGTAAACAGGAGGCCAGAAGGCTGGTCAACCTTAACTGCTGTGAAAGGTCAGAGCTCATCACTCACTGTTTAGATGAAAACATTATTAGCTGAAGCAGCCTCTACCTGTTTGTCTCATGTTAATTTCTGTTCTTGTCATTTCCTGCCTAAAGGCTAGGTGTGTGTCCCAAAGCCTTAATAAAAGGGAGAAAAAGGCCAGAGCAAGGGGCAGTCCTTTCCACTAGAGCAGTGGTTCTCAACCTTCCTAATGCCGTGACCCTTTAAGACAGCTCCTCATGTGGTGGTGACCCTCAACCATACAATTATTTTTGTTGCTACTTCATAGCTGTAATTTTGCAACTGTTATGAATCGTATCTGTGTTTTCCAATGGTCTTAGGCGACCCCTGTGAAAGTGTTGTTCGACCTCCAAAGGGGTCGAGACCCACAGGTTGAGAATTGCTGCACTTAGAGGAAGGCTCCCGCCTGGCCCCCCAATATCGCCAAATTAATGTTTTCTAGTCTCTCGTTTCGTTTGCGTGAGGCCTCCTTCAGAATCCGAACCCTGAACCGGGAACCCTGAACCATGAAGGATGTGGAAAGGGGCTACTACACCATTTTGTCCCCCCACGGAGCCTGCGCCCTCGGCTCTCTTCTAGGTAGACCCCGCTGCTACCACTGATCGTGCGTTTTCTTGGATCAGATTCAAACCCCATGGAATTCTCCTCCTTTCCATAAACATGATTTACTGAATGTCTCATTACCAAATCAGAGGTAATTCATATAGTTTTGTCACGCTTCTTAACTACATCCGCAAACCAAAAAGGAATTCGGTGAGAGAGGATTTGTGGTTTGGGGATCAGAAAAGATAACCACTGTTGCAGAACGATTTCTGAGCGAGGGCCTAAATTTTCTCCTTCTTTGTGCCTGCCGGTGTGATCTAAAAGGAAGAGCATTTATCCTGAGCATCTGAAAGGGGCTGGATGAGGTTCTACTTCCTGGGTGACGGAGAGGTGGCGCGAAGAGAAAATCCTTCCGTTTTCCAACCCCGGGTCCCAATCAGATCACTCCCGTTCTCGGGGAAACCTTTCGTCAGGAGGCCTGCCCATCGCTGGCAAGAATGTGATGGTGACGATCCCTAGTTTATAACATGACTACATGGAGCCCCATCTTTTGTGGTTGTTTCATTCTCAAAAAAAGCCCAAACACGTGAAGTGTGTATGGCAGATGGCTCGCCTCCAGCCACATCTTAACCTTCGTAAGGCACACCCCTCCCCCCTCATCCCAGCCAATGTGCCCAGGTGGTTAGACAGGCAGACCTCACTTCTGCCCGCCTGATACCAACAGGCCCATCCCCCAGGGGTGTGCGGGCAGAAGTAGAAAGTGTGTTCTAATAGGTCAGAAATGTGGGGACCAGTGGCTCCGTCCAATGGCTTCATTTATTCCACAGACAGAGGAGAGAGATTTTCTAGTCAGGGGGCTGAATAGGTATAATTATTTTTAAAACACATTTTTATTGATTTCAGAGAGGAAGGGAGAGGGATCGATAGGAACATCAGTGAGGAGAGAGAATCACTGACTGGCTGCCGCCTGCACGGCCCCTGTTGGGGATGGAGCCGGCCACCCAGGCAGGTGCGCTGACCAGGAATGGAACCAAGTCCTCCTAGGTCATGGGTTGACGCTCAACCACTGAGCCATACTGACTGGGAAGTGTGTGTGTGTGTGTGTGTGTGTGTATGTATATGTATATGTGTATATATATATATATACACATGGTGCATTTTAAAATTAGAACATGTGCAAACCTCAACTAAATATGGTCAAGATAACTTTTACATACCTTTTTTAAAAATATATCTTATTGATTTTTTACGGAGAGGAAGGGAGAGAGATGGAAAGTCAGAAACATCGATGAGAGAGACATCGATCAGCCACCTCCTGCACACCCCACAGTGGAGATGTGCCCGCAAGCAAGGTACATGCCCTTGACCGGAATCGAAGCTGGGACCTTTCAGTCCGCAAGCCGACACTCTATCCACTGAGCCACACCGGTCTCGGCTTTACATATCTTTTTATCTCCAAGGGGAGGTCAGCATTAAAATATTCCTTGGAAAAATACCCGGACACAGACAGCTGCTTCTGTTTTCCTCACCCTCATGAGAGGATCAGAAGCAGAACTTACAAAGCCTGTTATAACATCCCTTTCCCGGTAAGTCCCAGGATGCTAGGCACTGCGTACATAGCCCTGGCATCGGAGGGAGAGTGCGAGAAATAACACCAAATGCACACGCAGTACTCACAGTAGGTGAATACCATAAAAATGCCCATTTTCCTAAGCGGGACCCTAAGACCCGTGACACTAAGTAGTATGACTACAGTCACCATCCAGGACGTGGTAGACACTGGGTTCAAACTCAGCTGTCCTCCACCGGGGCCTCAGAGCCCTCAGAGGCAGGGGACCCGGAGCAGGTGATACTGTTCCCCCAGCACCCTAAGCCTGAGCTATAGTTTGTAACTCATATTTACGAGGTATTACTAGGCAGAAGTTTATCTCCCTGAACAAAACCTAGGAACACTGAAATAAAGCCTGTTCGACAAAACGCCGAGCCATCTACAAACAGATGGCCAGCCCCTGCCTGTCTTCTTCCCTCTCCCGGAGCGTGACCTCTGACAGGGGACCCTTGTTTGCATTCCGAGGCTGGGAGAGTCAAGGTCGCCGTCCTGGAGGAGGGAGGGACTTGACCCAGTGGACTGGGCTGGCCTGACAAGATCACAGAGGACAGAACCAGGCTCGCTGCGGGCACTCCTGGTTCCGAGCGCCTTCAGAGGGACCGGCAGGGAGGCTTGGAAAGCTTATCTTGCCAGCGCCGATTTTCCAAATATACCGCGGCAGCGCCTTCCAGGATGGCAGGCGGCGGGGAGCGCGTGCCAAAGGAAATAGGAAAAGGCCCAAGTTCTCAGCTCAGCCCTGCCAGGCGTGTCCTCTGGCAGAACCATCCGGGGCCTTCGGTCGGGGAGTCTCGGGGGGGGGGTGCACGTGGGACAGAGGTTCCCCACCATCAGGGAGAGGGGCGGGTCTGGGCATAATAAACCTCTCCGAATCCTGCAACACGCATCTACCTCACGTGCAAATGGTTCTACCTTCTGAGAAGAAAAAAAATAGTTTCTGACATTCTCAATCAGAGAACCAGCTTCCTGGCCGTCGGTGGAGATGAAATGTGTTTCATCAAATGGTTAACTCTTGTGATGCCCTTACTTTCTCTGCTCTTTCTGCTCACAGACTCACGGAGAGCTCACGTGTGCTGGTTCCTGTGACAGCAGTGGTGCACTGAGTCAGCACAGGGTGGCCAGGACAGGGTGCACCAGGATGAGGGTGGGGGGAGTGAAGGGATTCTGAGCTAGAGGGAAGCCAGGAAGGTCAAAAAGGTGAGAAGAGCCGAAACTGATGTGGCTCCCTGGATAGAGCGTCAGCCTGCGGACTGAAAGGTCCCAGCTTCGATTCTGGTCAAGAGCATGTACCTTGGTGGCGGGCACATCCCCAGCAGGGGATGTGCAGGAGGCGGCTGATCGATGTCTCTCTTTCATTGATGTTTCTAACTCTCTCTCCCTCTCCCTTCCTCTCTGTGAAAAATCAATATTAAAAAAAAAAAAGGTGAGAAGATACTGACTGTCCAGGTCAGGAGGGAGGAAGAGGAACGTTCTAGAGATGTAGGCAGTCAGCTCCAAGGATGTCATGTTTTGGGAGGTGAAGGGGGGGGGGCAAGGCAGACATTGTTTGAGGGCTTAGAAGGGGGTCCAAGAGGTTTGTACACATCTGGGTTATGGAACCTCAAGGTGCAGCCACTCAGAGGACCCAGGGGTTATCACCGGGAATTCTGGGGGAGCCCCGTTTAAAGCTGGATTGTTGGAAGTCAGTCACATCACAACTACGCGCCCCGAGTTTCAACGACTCTCAGCAACAGCCGGAGCCGCTCTGGGAACACCAACGCAGCGTGCACCCAGTCCTGGAGAACCAGCACTGCCCACAGGGCGGGGTGTCCTCAGACCCGGTCCTCCAGTTCCCTCAGCGTCAGCTCGTTCTCGCCGGACCACTCCCAGCTGCTCTCCGTTCTGCCTCCCATTAAAGGGAGCTCTGAGACGGGACGCTGGCTCCCCAGGCGAATGATACTGACAGGTCAGTCCTGACTCTCACAAAGAACCAGCGCCGCAACCTAATTTGTGCAGTTAATTACATTAAGACAAAATATAATCGTGTTTTACTGCTCGCCACTTGCCTGCATCATTAAGTCCGTGCTGCAGGAAGGAGTTAATTTGATTCCACACATAAAAACTGGCCCCGACGGGGCAATAACCGATCCATTGACATGCACACATGCTCCCTCTCAGAGTCATCCCAAGGCCATCCTGACACCTGATGTCCCCCATCCTCTCAACGCGGTGACAGGCAGGAGCACGCGGAGCGAATGTTTCCAACAGCCCTGACCCAGGGCTCTGGCTCACGTTGTTGGAAATCTACTGTCTGTGAAGACAGCTTAGCTGTTCTGCCCGTACACTGAAAAAAAATGTATTTCACTGGAAATGTCCAGTTTGGAAGTAAAGAATTGGCTCCGTTCAGACAACCAATGTCTAGGCCAGCGGTTCTCAACCTTCCTAAGGCCGCGACCCTTGCATACAGTTCCTCATGTGGTGGTGACCCCCAACCATGAAATGTTGCTACTGTGATGCATCGTGATGTAAATATCTGCATTTTCTGATGGTCTTAGGCGACCCCTGTGAAAGGGTCGTTCGACCCCCAAAGGGGTTGCGACCCACAGGTTGAGAAACACTGGTCTAGGAGCATCACTGTTCTTTCAAGTCTCGGGAACCCAGGAATGGAGCTTTAATATCATGAAAGTCACAACGCCCTACTTCTGAAGTTTTTCCTCCCTGTGTTCATTACATGTCACGTCTTTTCCCGCCCACTCTGTCCGCTGCCCTGAGCCAGCCACACATGTAAGCTCTCCTAACTGGGTCTTTCCTCTGTGTAACTCCTCCTGTGAATGGCTCCACACCATGTTTGCGGCTGTGCGTGTCACGTTCTTTCCTGATGACCTCTTTCCAGAGGCATCCCCCCGATACCACGGACTCCCCAGAGTTATTTATTTATTAAAAAATTTTTTTTTCAATATATTTTATTGATATTTTATAGAGAGGAAGGGAGAGGGATAGAGAGCTAGAAACATCGATGAGAGAGAGACCTTGATCAGCCGCCTCCTGCACACCCTCCCACCACTGGAGATGTGCCCGCCACCAAGGTACATGCCCTTGACCGGAATCGAACCTAAGACCCTTCCGTCCACAGACTGATGCTCTATCCACTGAGCCAAACTGGTTTCAGCCAGTCAGAGTTACTAACACAGCCCAGGAACACCATCTCCAGGGGCCTCTGACCCCTTGGCCACGAACAGGCCATCTTCTTGCCAACCGTGCCACTCCGGGAAGTCACAGAAGCACCGAGTACCTCCTGCCATTCTCCCCAACTTCATGCCTGGGGAACAGCCGGTGCTACCTCTGAGGACATCACAGTGACTCATCCCGGGTTCCCTCCCAGACCTCCTCCTCCATCCTGCCACCCCAGCCTGGGAGAGAGGACGCGGCTCTGGAAGGCCGTGCAGTGCGGGGCCAGCTCGCTGCCACCTGGCTTGTCTCTGCAGGAATGTCACCTCTGCTCAGAACTTTGTCCAGTTCGTGAGTCTTCCTCAAACGGAGCCGCAGGGGCTTCTGATCATGGTACCAATCAAGTTCAGACCGAGGACGCAGGGTGCTGGCGGGGCTGCCCAGGCTGGCTGAGACCCAGGCTTTATTTCAAGGGAGAAGGGACAAACAGACGAGGGACATGTATAACATGAGGTGTTGAGGTCAAAGAATCCCCTCTGAACCGGGGCTGCCGGTCAGACCGCATCTGGAGCCGCTGGCAGTTCTGCACCCCCTCATTTTAAAGTGGTTGTTTTTAATCAGATGGTAAGAACGTACATGTTTAGTGGAGAGAACGTGTAACATTAAAAAAATAATAAAAGATGCCCGGCTGGCGTGGCTCTGTGATGGAGCATTGACCTATGAACCAGGAAGGTCACAGTTAGATTCCCTGTCAAGGCACATGTCTGGGTTGTGAGCTTGATCCCCAGTAAAGGGCATGCAAGAGGCAGCCAACCAATGATTCTCTCTCATCAGTCGCTCTTACCCTCTCCCATCCTCTCTCTGAAATCAATAAAAAAAAATATATATATTTAAAAACCATAATAAAAGAGGAAAAAAACTAATCACCCCAGGCAGAAGAAACTATGGTTAAAATCACTCAAATTTAAGATCCGACCCTTCTCAGTTTGCATTTCTTACTGAGTTAAGACACGATTTTGCATCCTCCTTCCCCACATTTAACATAATATATGAACGTTGTCTTACATTTAGATACCATTCACAAATGTCACTTTGAAATAGCTGGGGAAAAAAAATGCAACGTATAAATAAATGTGCCCAGATGTTAATTTATCATATCCTTATGGCTGAATTGTGGGGTTATTTTTCCATTTTCTTGCTGCTATCAATAACAGTAAAAGGAACATCTATATGCAAACCTCTCTTCTTCTTCTTCTTCCCGGACTGGCTGTGATTCTAAAGAGCTGCGGTGGCGCTCGCGGTCATCAGTGGCAGGTGAACTTCCCCACAGGAACTCTGTCCACCAAATTGCTCTAAATTCTACTAAAAGGTTAAGGTTCCTTCCAGCAGCGTGGCGGCAAGGGGTCCTGTAATGTCATTTCTAAGAGGCAAGTGGAAATTGAGGAGTGATGGGACTTCTCTGCAGGAGCAGGGCCAGGTCTGCAGCCCCGTGCGGGAGAGGAGGGCCCCCCCGCCACCAGGAAGCTATGCCTTTTCCTCTTAAAGACCCAGGAGGCTGGGTCTTCCAGGCTCCCCGCAGCCGGGGGTGGGAGGGGAATGTGTTTGCGAGCATCTCAGCCTCTGGTCGGAGCCGGAGCCACCTCTCAGCATGAAAAGTCAACAGGCCTCTGTCGGGCAACGAGCACCACCAGAACCTGAACCCCAAGGTCTCCTGAAGGCACAGACACACATCCCTTTCCTTTCTCTCCTGGGGATGTCTGCAAACGTTGCTTTCCCTGGTCCTAAAAGAAACTGTCGCGCCGAAGCATCACTCCTACTCCCGTTACATCTCAGCGACACAGTGTTCTTCACTCAGACACTTGCTTCATCCACTAGCTTGCAAAATTCGTTCTAGAAGGTGCCTTTTCCTCTTAAAGCACCGGAAGAAAGCAGGCACCTTTACAGCTTCTCTTTCTCCCCCATGCATAGCTGGATGAGAATGCAATCCAGGTAACATTGGCCGAGCACCTATCCCATCTCTGTGGTAGGCGCCCTGGGGTCGAAAGGTGAGGATTTGTCTTTGTCCTCAGGAGGTGAGCCCAGAGAGAGTGCAGGTTCGTGACGATGTGACTACCGCTAAGACCCGGCAGCACAGCACCTGCCAGGACTTGGCAGCATGGCTGAGACAGCCCCCAGGGCTACCAGGACCACCAAGGGGATGGGGATCCCACCTCTCCCCCCCGCAACAAACTGATGGCTGAGAACCAGCAGGAGATCTGCTCCAACCACTTGGTGATGGAGTTCACCCCAGCCTCCTTTGACTCATGTACACATTAGCACACTGACGCACGCCCGTACCACCACCCCGAACGGAAAGCCCATGTAGAGACATGGCCCAGCCCATGAGGCTCTTCCCAGAAATCTCCCTCCCTTTCCCGGACACATCCTGAGGATCCCTCCCCCTCACTGAATGCCCTGCTCCTGATTCAATGAATGTCCATGTTGGAAGCCAAGCTCGCCGAGGGGGCTGCTCTGTCTGTGAGTATAAACCCACTGTCATTTTAACCTCCCCGCTGGCTGGGATCTGAATTCTTTCCTGTGCGACGCCAAGAACCCACAGTGGGTCTCAGACCTTTGGGTACCTGAACCCGGGGAATGCCTACGTCACTGTCTCAAGGCAGGAGGTGCAGCTGTTTGGAGCCGGCTAATTGGCTAAAAGAAGTTTAACCAATGGACGCCTGAGTATGTGAAATGCTACAGGAGAGGGAAAAGGTGTACCGAGAGGAAATCATTAATTCAGCCCCTCTGCCTGGGCTCCACGGGGAGGTGAACTGGTCTTAAAGGATGGGCAGGATTTCAACAGAAAAGGCGGAGGGTCTTCCTGCCTGGGGGACATGAGTAAGGAGACTTGGATGCACAAAGCATGCTTGGGCGCCATCACGATGATGAATTACAGGTTGGTGGTGGTGGTGGTGGGGGGTGTGTGCAGGATGCCGTAGGCATTTGTTTGGAATGCTGGTTGGCAACAGGATGCGGGACTTTCGTTATCCTGCCACGAAGAGGAAGCCAGAGATTCTCGAGGACGGATGTGTTCTTAGAATGGCGCTTCTGGCAGCGAGGAGAAGAGAGCCTCAAGGTGTGCCAAGTCCACGTTCAGGGAGAAGAATTAACAGACAAACACAGTCTACAGAGGAGACGGAGGTGGCAGGAGAGAAAGTCACAACAATCAAAGCCAGAGGACCCTTCTTCTACCTAGGATCTGGACCTGTCTGGAGAAGAGAGAGGAGGCCAGGATCACCCCAAAGCTGGCAGGCGAGGCGGTGAGGTGGGCTGTCCTGGCACTCACTCCCAGCACTGAAGGATGACTGACAGGAGTGAGTGTGAGGGCAAGAGGAGATGTAGGATAGAAACAAGGAGGGGTCCTCAGCAAATACCTAAGCTGGAGGGGTTGGTGAAGGTGGGGCAATGTCTCAGGGTTGGGACGTGGGGAAGGGATCCCAGGAGGCACGGGAGGTGCAGGAGCTGCTCCAGGCCAAGGAGCAGGATGAGCCCGGGAAGAGACTCAGACTCCGCCCTCAGGAGGTGATCGCGGATAAATAAAGCAGGTCAGTGGGCGGATGCGGGCGATGGCAGCCCACAGCGTGAGCGAGGTGGGCGAGTGGAGATGGCATTCTGTCCCCGAGCCTTTGGCAGAGCAGGGATGGAAAGACATTGACGAATACATTGAAAGAGAAACACTTGGAAAAAAGAAAGCACTTCTACAGATTGGCGAGATCTGGGTAACTTTCAGGCTGAAGAGAAGAATCTGAGGGGGAGGAGGGAGGATGAAGTGAAAGGTGTGAGAAATAAAAGATTTGTTTTTGTAAATTTGGGGGTGTCTATCTTTTCCATCATCGCAGAGACATGTAACAATGGGACTTCTTTCTAGTCTTCAATTAGAACGGTTTAACAATCCCTCCCCATGTCTACTTGCCTCTTAGAAATCACATCTTTTGTGGTGAGAGAGGTTTTCAAGTATTCAAAATAGGTATCAGTACATGTTGGAGTCTTGTTTCTCTTCTTTTTTTTTTTTTCTAAAAATATTTTATTGATTTTTTTTTTTACAGAGAGGAAGGGAGAGGGATAAAGTGTTAGAAACATCGATGAGAGAGAAACATCAATCAGCCACATCCGGACCACCCCCTACTCTGGATGTGCCTGCAACCAAGGTACATGCCCTTGACTGGAATCAAACCTGGGACCCTTTAGTCCACAGGCTGACGCTCTATCTATTGAGCCAAACTGGTTTCGGCTTGTTTCTCTTCTTGAGTTTGGTTATATTTGTAGTTATCTTTTGAACTTTTATTCTAAAAACTAGAGGCCCGGTGCATGAAAATTCGTGTCCTTGGGAAAGTCCCTCAGCCCGGCCTGCACCCTCTTGAGGGCCTAAGCCGCCAGTCGGACATCCTTAGTGCGGCCGTGGAAACTGGAGAGGCTCCTGACACCACCGCTGCTGCATTCATAACTGTCAGCCTGGCTTCTGGCTGAGCTGAGTTCCCCCTGTGGGAGCGCACTGACCACCAGGAAGCAGCTCCTGCACTGAATGTCTGCCCCCTGGTGGTCAGTGCACATCATAGTGACCAATTGAGCTTCCCTTGGGGTCAATTTGCATATTGCCCTTTTATTATATAGAAGAGCACTAGTAACTGGAACAAGGACAATTACTTTACTTCTTCCTTTAATGTATATAGCATATCATGTATATATCTACGTGTGTGCTCATTTTCAAAGCCACAGTAAGATGTTTTTTTAAGAGAGTGGCTAAGGAAGTCAAGTCCTGCCAAGAGGTAAAATAAGGTAGCGATTAAAACATGTCCCCCCAAGGTCATTCTCGACTTTGTCAAAATCAGTGGCTTTTGCGGCTAAAGTGGTTTTCAAGTTTCAACACTGTAATTTAGTGCTACTTAGAGTCATATTTATGACTATGCTATATTTACAGTGAGGGCAGAAGATGGGTCATAATAGATTAATAAGCTCATGGGAAGTGAGAAGAGGTGATGAGCAGAGGCAACTGTTTGAGGAAAGCTGGCTGGGAGGGGGGGTGGGTAGAGGAGTGAGAAGCAGTTACTCATGTGTTTTGTTTTTGTTTTATTTGTTTTTTAAAATATATTTTATTGATTTTTTATAGAGGCAGGGAGAGGGATAGAAAGTCAGAAACATCGATGAGAGAGAGACATCGATCAGCCGCCTCCTGCACGCCCCTGACTGGAGATGTGCCTGCAACCAAGGTACATGCCCTTGACCTTTCAGTCCACAGGCTGATGCTCTATCAACTGAGCCAAACCGGTTTCGGCTATTTATGTGTTTTTTTTAAATGTGGATTTGTCCAGCTGGCCTGGCTCAGTGGTTGAGTGTTGACCTACGAACCAGAAGATCACTGTCTGACTCCAGGTCAGGCACATGGTGATTCCCTCTCATTGTTGATGTTTCTCTCTCTTCCTCACTCTCTCTTCCTCTCTGAAATCAATACAAATATATTTGAAGTGCAGGGGGTTTGAGTACATTTACATGCTGGTGAGAAGACAGCACCCAAGGGGAGAGACTGAGGCCATGAAGATTAGGAGGGGTAACTGGGTGACTCCCGGAGCAGGTGAGAATGCAGAGCTCAGAGGAGGAACCTGCTTCAGGTCCCTGGGAGAGACCTCTGCCTAAAAAGGAGGGTGATGAGGGCACAGGCAGGAGAGCCACCCAGGGCCATGTGGTCAGCTGGGGCGGAGCCTCCCATGCCTGGTTGGGAGTGCTGAGCCCTCCTGTCCCTTCCCTCAGGGAAATGGCCCAAGTACTTTGCATATCCTGTATCATAAAGATGGATTATGCTAATTGAGCCTCACACTGTATTAAAGATGGAGGCTCCCACAGCCAATAATGAGGGAATATGCTAATTAACTGCCACACCCTTGATGATGGCAGCACCCACAGTTAATAAGGAGGGAATATGCTAATTGACCCTCACACTGTCACAAAGATGGAGGCGCCCACAGCCAGTAAGGAGGGAATATGCTAATTAACTGCCACACCCTCAAAGATGGCGGCACCCACAGTTAATAAGGAGGGAATATGCTAATTGAACTTATTAACTGAACTTATTTTTCCTTTGCAAATTTCCACACCCTCCTCTTGATTGCTCAGCCATGGGAGGGGGTGGGGAGTGGGAAGTGAGTGCAGTGAGGGAATAGGGGTGGTTTTGAGGGGGGAGAGGGTGAGAGCCAGGCTGGGATATCTGGCAGCTTCAGGTGGATCTCCATCATTACCCACTCTGTCCTAAAGGGTTTTATTACCTGCAAGTGTAAGGAATGCAATATCCTGGTAACTTGCTTCGAAAAACCGTCAATACGTTTATTCACGGCCATATTTTTCTGAGACCTGAATATTATCTGTCCAAACAAATTTCAAAATCGACTGTCCATCCCTGATGGACACCAAGGTCTGCATCGCAGCATCCAGCGGGCGCCGGGGGCCTGACCACCATCAGACCAGCCATGCAGCCCTTTCTGACACGCGTGAGGCCACGGCATCTTCATGTCACCCGGACTCTCTACCGCCATCAGAGCGTTTCATTAGAAACGGCATCTGTGAGACCTGGCTCCTCGCCTTTGCTGCTTCTGCCTGAAAAACACACCCTGGCCCGGGGCTCCCGACCGCATCCCGTGCCCCGTGACTCACAGAATGGCAGTCTGGCCTTATGTGCCAGTGACATTTACTTCTGCGGCAGCTCAAGCGGCAAAATGCCATATGCCAGGCCCTCGGATGCAGCCCAGCCGAGCAAGCGGACGTGAGAGGGAGAAATAAGGAAGCGGGACCTCATTCCAGGGAGAGGGTGGCCTCAGGCACCGAAACACACACAGCGGCTGGGGCGAGAATTGAAAATTGTTGACACTGTTTCAGATGTCCCCATTCTCCTCACCTGTGCCCACACTCCCCTAACCCCACCCCCTCCCTCCGGCCATCACCCCTGTTGTCTGTGTCCAGGGCTATGCATATCCGTTCTCTGGCTAATGCCTTCACCTTCCTTCATCCTGTCCCTCCCTCCCCATCCCCTCTGACAGCTGTCAGTCTGGGCCATGGATCCAGGCTTCTGTGTCTCTTTCATTCATCCGTTTATTTTGTCCGTTAGTATAACATACCTGTACCAATATTCGCACCTGTTATTGTTTAAGGACATTTCTGGTTTTCAGAATAATACTGCAAGTTTTTTTTTTTTCTTTTCCTTATATTACTACTGGCCGAGTCGATTCCATGGTGTAACAGGGAGGGAGAGCAAGCGAGAGATCTGCTTAGCGCTTTTCTGTTTGAAGGTTTTCCAGGTTGGGGGTTTGTTTCATTGACACTATTTGACCACCCGGAATCTGCACTGGTGTCCATGGCACTCAGTGGGCACTCAGTAAATATCCTTTTCATGATTAAAACAAAAGTGATTTATGCCCACTCAGTTCTGATGGCCTTCTTGGGGAAAGCAATGTATTTCTTTTTTTTTTTTTCTAGTTTAAGAGAACTTTGGGAGATGAAGGTAAAATGCCAACGATTCCTATGAACTGCAAGGAGATAGCGGTCACCTCCACGGGATGGGCTGCAGGAAGGACGTTTGTCCTCTGTAAGGGAGGGTCCCTCCCTCGACAGCCACCCGTGAAAGGACAAGCCCTTTAGTGACACTGGCTCCCCGCTGGCCTGGAGACAGAAGGCAAGACTCTGGGGGCACAGAGGACTCCCCACGTGGCCAGGGGAAGTGGGTTAAGCAGGCCTCAGAGAGATACCCCGTCTGAGTGAGAGGGAAAAGCTGAAACGGGGGGATGTTTGTTAAACTCAGGGCTGCAACCCTGTTCCCCCTCAGCGTATTGTGCAAATGTTGAGTGTCTTTGAGGGTTTCCATTCACGTTACATAAAGCCGCACATGCAAAAAAATAATTACTACTGTCATTTTTATTCAGAAATGAATGGCAAAATCACCTTGCAACTCCCTCAAAGGGTTGACATCTGAAGAAGAAATGAGGAATGGAAGGGTCTAGAAGTTTCTCCATCAGACCTTTTGGCATTTGGGCAAGAAATGCTCTGTTCTATGGATCTGCAGAACACTTGAGTACCCACGGTGAGTCCGGCAACTGACCAGCGGTGACCAGCCACACTAGAATGGTGTCAAGTAATTCAGCTGATTGGCTGGGGACCATTTAAAAAAATAGGAGAATTAAACATTTATGGCTATGTAGTCATTGGCCACTCAACCCAAAGTAATCGGGCAAGTAATGACTAAACAAACAATAACAACCACCAACAGCTGGAGGGTATTAAGATGTTAAGCGATGGTTCTTGCTTCCAATGATACGTTAACTTAATTTGGAGAGACAGACTGTTAAATAAACTACTAGTGATACCTCGAGATACGAGTGCCCTAACATACGAGATTTTTGAGATACGAGCTGTCGAGCGAGCGATTTTTGCTTTGAAATACGAGCAACTTTTGAGAGAGGAGTAAGCGCTCGGATCAGCCGGCTGCACACGACCCACCAGTTTACCGAGACTCGAGCGTCTCATAGTTTCCCACGCCTCAAGGTTACGGAACGAATTAAACTTGTATCTCGAGGTACCACTGTACTACTCAACTAGAAGCTATTTCCCCAAAGAAAATTTGAAGTCCATGCTGCAAGGGGAAGAGGTATAGAATTTCACATTGAGTAAAAGATGGTCACCAGCTCACTGAGGTGGCATTGGTACAACATCCTAAAGTCGAATTTCAACAGGGAAGTGATTTCTGGCGGAGGAAATGAGGATGAGCAAAAGCCCAAGATATGAAAGTGCTATGGCTTACACAAGGCATGATGGGCAGGTGAGTTTAGGCTCGCTCAGGGCCGGTGAGGGCAAAGATGTGGGGATGAAGCAGAAAAAGCACGTTAGGCAAACCAAAGAGAAATCTGAGCTTCTTGGTGTAAGATCAGGACACCTTATGAGGCAGACAGTGGACATAAGTAGGTTAAAAGCAAGAATAACAGATATGGTCAGAGCTGTGCAGAAGGGCATTGAAAAGTGGGAAGGTTTCAAGGCTGGGAGATGTGTTACTATTGCAGTTGCTGTCTCAGTCAGCTATTGCCACATTAGTGCTGCGTAACAAATAAACCCAAGAGCCCAGACATTCTTCTCACACTCCCAGGGGAAGTGGGTTATATAAAGGATGAGGTGGTTGTTTTAAGTTGCAATTCTGTGGCAAGACTGTACTTTGTACGTCTTCTTCTGGGAGCTCAGCGGGCAGAAGGAACATCTATTCGACTGCTCCTTTATCTTCTGTTCCGCCTTCAGAAACGTATCCCTTCAGAGATGCGCATTTTCAACGACCTTTTAAGGTAATTTATTTTGCAATTACAAGGTTAATATTTCCTTTTAAACCAAGGAGGATTTGTATTTCATGAAAGGTCCCGTCTAATCTTATTCTTCTTGACTATCCAACTCTGATTCCAATCTGCTCTTTAATTTAAAACGCCTCTGTCTCATTGTGCCTTACTTAAATGTAGGTGATTTTCTTTTCATTGGCAGTATTCTATTAAAATGGTTTCGGTGCCAGTATGAAATTTTCTCGTATAATCCACAATGGAATACGGAATTCAGGCCAGAGCAACCAGTTAGCAATTCACAGATTCATGGAGTGCTCCAAAGTGTAGTTAATAAAAGTCACTGACGACAATTATGTAGAGCAGTTAACTCTAAGAGCTGTCATGCATTTTCACGTTTGGGGAGACTGTGATTGAATCGAGGGACTGACATATCTCACTCTGCCCGGCACCATGGGCAAATCTCTGTGCAGCACATGTTACACATGCCAAAAACAAAAAACAAAAGAAGACACACGGACTCTACGAAGATTCTGGAAAATAAGAATAATTCTAAGCCAGACCTCGTTCACAAAGAAACTCCCAACATGTATATTTACCGATATCTGGCTGATTCAAAATTATTCATGGACTAAGCCCGGGTAAATATCATCCTTTTTAAAAAATAAATACTCCAGTTACAGGGAATGTCCAAAAGCAGAACAGGTGAGCAGCGTTTCCAGCCAACTCAACACAACAGTTCGACTTCAAATTGACCTTGAACGGTTCAACCATGTCTTGAGCAAATGACAGGAACAGTCAACACCACCGAATTCTGTCCTGACAAGGCAGGATCCTCCCGGAGTCCCCGGCATCAAGAGACACGGCGGGCTGTGGAAGGCACGGCCCCAGGACGGTCCCTGGCGGTGGGCATAGTGGTTTCCCCAGGGTCATAGAAGTCGCATGGGTCACATGGGGGCACAGGGGTGCTGTCTGCCTTTTTGGGGTGCTGTCTGCCTTTTCTGGACGCTGCTATCAGAGGGGCACACCTCGCCTTTTCTTTCCAGGGTCACTTCATCCTCATTGAGGAGTTGGGTCCCCCATGTGCTCAAGATCTGCAGCCAAACCCAATTCAGTGGTCCCTGTTCAGAAGTTTAGAGAAATCTGCGTTTATAGATACTGGGACGAACCGTCTTGGGAATCGCAGGATCAAAGGTCAATTCAGGTTCATCTGTTGCGAGCAGCACCTCTCCTTTGTGGGGGGACATTTGCCAAGCCTTTGGGGGCCTAACCCTCACAGGGACTCTAGGACCTACCGTCATTCTTCTTACTGCTGTTGTTGTTGTTATTATTACTGTGAGCAGTGGATAGGTGAGAAGGAACTTGTCAGCTGAAGGACACGCTCAAGGTCGCACTGCTGTAGGGGGGCGGGCACAGTGGGATGTGCTCAGACTCTGTGGGTGCTCAGCCTGGGCTCCTCCCTCTCTGCCTTGCATGCTATATACAGGGAGATGGTGGCGGTGGGGGGTTGGGGGTAGAGGGGCAGACAGTGCCCCCAGGTGGTGAAAACTGGTTCTTGGAGGAGGAAAAAGTCCCCAACTCGTACCCTTTTCCGTGGGTGAAGCACCCTGTATGTAATCACACATCCAGGTGACCAGAGACCTGCGCTGTTAACGTTTCAGGGAAACACGTGGCCAAGCTCGTGCGTGGGGCAGGGGTGATACAGCGGGCCTCTATCCTATCTGGTAAAAGAGCCATATGCAGACTGACCAACACTCCACCCCTTCGGCCTCCCGTGTGGCTGGGCACCAGGTCCCCGTGGTTCGGACCTTTCTTTTCTGAAAGCGTCCCCACTGGGGTGAATGGGACAAGATGCCAACCGGAAGCAGCAGCGAGTGAACATAATGGATCCTGACAAGGACCAGAGCAGGACGGCTTTGACCACTGTCCAACCGACAGAGGCCAGCCCCGTGCAAAGCGGTGGCGCTCCCTCACTGCAGAGTTTCAAAGCACTCACACACACACACTCACTCACACACACACTCATACACACACACAAACATATACACACTCACACACACACTCACATACACATTCACACACACATTCACACACACACACACACACACACACACTCACACATACCACACACACTCATACACATTCACATTCACACACACACACTCACATACACACACACACACACTTACATACTCACACACACACACACATACACACACTCACACACACATTGACACACATATTCACACTCACACACATACACATTCACACACACACACACTCACACATACCACACACACTCATACACATTCACACACACATACACATTCACACATACATACCACACACACTCATACACATTCACACACACACTCACACACACACACTCACATACACACTCACATTCACACTCACACACACACACCCACACACTCACAGCCACACACTCACATTCACACACACACACACACTCACAGCCATCTGCTGCCTCTCCACCACACACATCAGAGGGGAACCCATCTCTCCCCACGATGCCTCCGCGGCTGGAGGCGGCTCCATTTTCTCGGTGCCGAACCCAAGGCCTGTGAGCAACACGCCACGCCTGCGAGCGAACCCTCACCCCCAGCTCGGCAGCTGAGGGAGGCACAGCCCCCTGCGTGCCATGAGGGCCCTGAACACACGTCCCCTCTCCTTAAATATTAACGCTTCCATTAGGACGGCACCTACATTATCCGTCACGCCGGGCCGTGCACATCAATAACGGCCGCGCTCCGTGGAATGCTAATGCGGAGAAGCCGGGCCGCGTCCTCCCCTCCCACCCCCGTCCCCCGGGCCACCGTGCACAAAGCGCCTTTCACAGCGGCTCTGAGACGCTCTACAGTCACCTGCCTCATGCAAACGGTGCTCATGTTTATGCATGCGGCGGCTCACAGGCCACCTTTCATTCCGTGAGCCAGCTCGGCTCACCAGCAGTGTCTGCAGAGCTCGGAAGCTGAGCGGAGAAAGGGGGCTCCTTTATAAGCAATCACCCTGAAATCCACACGCGGACAGGCCGCCAGGGAGCTGGAGGCAGGCTGGCAGCAGACCGTCACTACCTTTAAGGGTTCAAATCATCCCTCTCCTTTATTTCTTCAATGTATTTGTATTGATTTCAGAGAGGAAGAGAGAGGTAGGGAGAGAGACAGTGACATCATTGATGAGAGAGAAACATGGATCGGCGGCCTCCTGCACACCCCACCCTGGGGATGGAGCCCACAGCCCGGGCATGTGTCCTGACCGGGAACTGAACCTTGACCTCCTGGTTCAGAGTGGGCGCTCAACCACGGAGCCACACCGGCTGGGCCAAACAATCCCTTTTCTACACCCACCCATCACCACTAGAGGCGACAGCTAGTGGCTCTGCTCCATGGACAATCGCTCGGCAGAGGGGGAGGGGGGGAGGGAGTCTCCACTGCGCTGCTCCCTGGTCCTTCCTGACAGGGGATTCCTCCCGCTGACTCCACGGAGCCTCCAGCCTCCCCAGCAGCTGGGTCTCTCTCTGTCTGGAGTCGGGGGAGAGGGGGGAGGATGGGGTGTCTCTGGTGCCCAGGCCTTCCTATAGGAAGGAGTGGTTTCTTCTTTTTCTTTTTTTTAAAAAATATATTTTTCACAGAGAGGAAGGGAGAGGGATAGAGAGCTAGAAACATCGATGAGAGAGAGACATCAATCAGCCGCCTCCTGCACGCCCCCCACTGGGGATGTGCCCGCAACCAAGGTACATGCCCTTGACCGGAATCGAACCTGGGTCCTTTCAGTCCGCAGGCTGACGCTCTATCCACTGAGCCAAACCGGTTAGGGCTGAAAAATGCCATTTTAAAAAAGCTCCCAGACACAGAGAGCAGTAGAGTGATGACCAGAGGGGAAGTGGGGGGGGGGAGGGAGGGGTGGAGGGGCAGGTGGAAGAGGGTAAAATGGGAATAAAAGGAAGGAGACTTGACTGGAGTGGTGACCACACAATACAATGTAAGATGGTGCGTTAGAGAATCATACTCCTGAACCCTGTACCAACTTGTTAACCGATGCCACCCCAATACAATCAATGCAATGTGTTCAAGAAAAAGTGCAACTGACTCCTTTTGCAGACAGAATCAATCGGATCACAGACACAAATAACACTTGATACATGCATTTTCCTTCCTCAAAGAATCTTGACACTTATTACTTCAACGTACTACCAGGCCACCATAAGAGAGGGCCGTGGGAGACCGAAATCAATATTTTACCGTAGGCACGCTGCTCCTGAGTGGCAGAGCCGGGACTAGAACAGGGGCCTTGCAGACCATGGAGCATCTCACCTCATCGATGCCACAACACCTGCCGGTTGGCGATAATGTGTGACGTGTAACGATGGATGGGGACCCTCCGGAGATAATGCACCTTTAATGACCAAATCTCCCTCACAACCGTCTGCAGCCACCATCTTGGCTCCACCCCAAGATTTCACCGGCCTGGGAGTGAGTGGGCATTGAACTAGGGGGTTCCACACCCCCTCCCTCGGTGGTTCCCATGCCCAGGCATGATTGAGAACTCTGCCACGCCCAGGTACAGATTGTGACGTGTAGACTCTTGTTAGACTTTTTAAAGGGGAGCCGAGTCAGGGACACAATCTGCCGTGAGATTCCTGTCCCTGCAGTACCCACCTCGTTGCATGCCCCTTCCTGCCCCACTCAGAACCCAGGGCTTCCGTGCCAGGAAAACGAACCACGTGTGCGCCAGGCCAGCTCCTCTGTGATGCCCAGCGCAGTGAGTGATGTGTGCTCTCTGATATCAATGACAAAAGGCAGAGCACGATGCTTCTGTTCCTCCGAGCTGTTCAACCTCTTCCCTCCGCCCAACAGGAATAAATATGAAACCCGCACTCTCACAGAAAACCAAAGGACGCCTCCATTCAGCGAACCAAATGCTTTTTCTAAACCCAAAGCTGTTCCGTGTAGACTTAGGCAACTCCCTTAAAGAGACCATGCGATTTCACAGTCAAGGGCAAACTGTCAAGACATCCACAATCCACCAAGAAACCTAGAGCCCAGGACCAAGCAGTCTTCCTGCCTCCTCTTCGCCTCATCATTTTCCAATCGATCTCGCAAGACCAAGGCGTCCCAGAGTCACGTGATGGAAGAGACATAAGTCCATCTCAACATTATTTTACACAAAAGCGCCTCTGCTGCTGGCTTCAGCTGGTAAGCCCGAAGGAACACAGCTGCTCGACGCTTGTCCCCAGAGAGGACAGCGCCACCCAGAGCCTCATGTCTGCCTTCCTCCGTTCTCAAAGCGACCTGATGTCCCCAGACGTCCCCATTCCCCCAGCCGGCCACCTGCCTTGCACACGCAGCCCAGGGGCGCTGCAAAGTTGGGGGGTGAGCTGCGGCCTCTGCTCCCGGCCCCCCTTACCTTGTTGAAGTCTTCCGAGGTCGCCCTCATCTCCTTCCAGGTCTTGTTGAGGAGCTGGATGCAGATGCAGAAAAACTCCTCGAAGGACCGGTCGTGGGTGAAGAACATGGGGTGGAAGTCGTTGCAGGTCTCGCTGGCTGGAGGAGAGAGAAGCGGAAGGAGGGGGTTGAGGGGGCGGCCACGTGGGGGTGCTCCAAGGAGGGAGGACGGGGGGCAGAGCTGACTCAAGCCAGAGCCGGTGAAAGGAATTCTGAAAAGCAGCCTAAGAAGAGATCCCGTGCAATTTCCAAGTTTAAGGTCAGCTCTTCAGACCTAACCCTTAAGCACAACTTTTGAGAGAAGTCGGGTGCTGAGCCACACACACAGCGTGACACGAGGCTGAGGGCGGTTCCCGGGTCTCCAGTGCTGAGTCTGAGCTCTGTGTCTGCCTTCGACGACCTTCGTGAGACTGTGCACAACTCTCTCTCCATCACAGCTCCTCCTTCTCCCGTAATGTCTCCTTTCTCAACAGAATGACGGGCGGAGAATGAGCTTTCCTGCATACCCAGTGAACTGCCACTTGGAAAGCAGTTTCCTGATTCATCCTCTAGGGGTTTTCCCTCCTTTAAGCAGTGGGTAGGGGACATTTGAGATCGTTCACCATCTGGTGCCATGAACCACCTGCTTTACAT
This sequence comes from Lasiurus borealis, assembly GCA_004026805.1. Taxonomy (NCBI): domain Eukaryota; kingdom Metazoa; phylum Chordata; class Mammalia; order Chiroptera; family Vespertilionidae; genus Lasiurus; species Lasiurus borealis. Next base: position 94,180 of record PVJN01001476.1, read on the forward strand.
TCCCAGACACAGGTGGCTGGAGGTTAAAATGATCCCAGTGGCTTTCAAGGTCACAATTGGTCGGATTCTGGACCAAAACATGAGGCCAGTCAACCTGCCGGTGACCCCCCCACCCCATTGCCAAGCTTCCTGGGGTCAGACCCCATACTCTGAGGTCCAGGTGCAGCCACCTCTTCCTCTTCCTTAACCCATGCCCCAGCCCCGACCTTCTTCTCAGCTGTCTGTCCAGGTTACACTCCACAGCCCTTTCCCATGCATCGCGTTTGATTGTACCAGGCCTTTTACTGCTGTTGGCTATGGATAAGAATACTGGAGCCCAAGAAACTTGTCTTGGTGACCCCAACACAGAACCCTGCATTTAAAATTTTTTTTTTAAATTTTTATTTTTTACAGAGAGGAAGGAGAAGGATAGAGAGTTAGAAACATCGATGAGAGAGAGACATCGATCAGCCGCCTCCTGCACGCCCCCCACTAGGGATGTGCCCACAACCAGGATACATGCCCTTGACCAGAATCGAACCTGAGACCCTCCAGTCCCCAGGCCGACGCTCTATCCACTGAGCCAAACCGGTTTTGGCAGAGCCCTACATTTTTAAAATATAAGCTGTTAAGTATATAGTAAACGAATTCCTATTCTAACTGGAACCTCTCAGAGACCAATCAGTCTTCAAAGCTCTAATTGGTGGATTTTTAAGCCCCAGAAGCCCAGGAGAGGAAGGCAGGTGGGTTAGAGCAGAGGCCTGACGCACTTGAGGGGAGCCCTGATGCAGCCACGTGGTTCGAGCTCAAGTTCACTTAGAAGCCTCTCCTGCAGGTGAAGGACCCCTGACCAGAATGAAGGGGACGCGCTCTGCTCTGGCAGGACCACAAGCCCTCACACACTGACCTCTTGTGTCGCCATCCTTTACAAATACAGTGAATTCCCAACCTCGGAACAATTTAAAGCAACAGTGTCCGGTGTTTGTACAGCTCACCCCTCTGGAGGGGGGAACCCCATGTGAAGACAGGTGAGAGTGGTTTTCTTCTAGACGAGGTTAAGGGCATGGACTAGCAGCAGCGTGAGCCACATGGAAAGGGTTAGGGCAGGGTTCTCAACCTTTCTGATACCACAACCCTTTAAAACAGTTCCTCATGTTGTGACCTCCGTGAGCCACGTGGAAAGGGTTAGGGCAGGGTTCTCAACCTTTCTGATACCACAACCCTTTAAAAACAGTTCCTCATGTTGTGGTGACCCCCAACCATAAAATGATTTTTGATGCTACTTCACAACTGTAATTTTGCTACTGTTATGAATCATAAACACAGATATTACCTTTATGATTCATAACAGTGGTTAATGACCAAGGATAGAACCCTCAACCTGGGTGTGTGCCCTGACTGGGAATTGAACCGGCGACCTTTCGGTGCACAGGACGACACTCAACCAACTGAGCCACCTCAAAAGGGTGAGCCTTGTTTTCCTAACTGAAAGGGTGGACATGCCGAGATCGGTGTGGCTCAGTGGATAGAGCGTCGGCCTGTAGACTGAGGGGTCCCAGGTTCGATTCCCCTCAAGGGCATGTACATTGGTTGCGGGCACACTTCCAGTAGGGGGTGTGCAGGAGGCGGCTGATCGATCTCTCTCTCTCATCGATGTTTCTAACTCTATCCCTCTCCCTTCATCTCTGTAAAAAATCAATAAATATATTTTTTAAAAAGTGGACGTAAATCTCCTCTGGCTTTTCCAAAGGCCTCAGAGAGGATCACATGATGAGATTCTTGGAAAAGTGCTTGGCATGGATTAAAGTTGACACAAATACAGAGAGAGGTGCTGGATGATAATGCATGTTCTGTCCCTGTCCTTTCCAGGAACACTGATTTTCTCTGCTTTCCCCCAATTCCTAGTAGAGCCTGTTCACATCTCAGAAAGCACAGGCAAGAACACAGAAGTCACCCTCTCCCCGGCCTGTGTGACCAGCAGAAGGACGGCAAGAGTGCCGGTCAGACCTGAGACACAGCTGTCTGAGGAGCCTGGGACTAAGCTTGGGTGGATTGTGTGTGTGCTGCCCTGTCCAGTGAGCTCTCAGTCCCACTCCCATAAGCACCGAAGCGACTGAAATGTACCAGTCCACAGAAGCGCTTTCAAGCACCACTGCCACCCAAACTCATCATTCATCACATTCTCACACTCGCTTTCCCGGCCCGGCGTGATGATGTGTGTGCGCTTTATGCCCCAGTTAACGTTTTTGTGGGATTGCTAGAGCTGAAATAGCCGGGCAAACTCGAGACCACCAAGCCCTGCTCTGCTTGGGTGAAGAGAGAGGAGGCAATGTCACTAATATAGTGGTACCTCGAGATACGAGTGCCCTAACAAACAAGATTTTTGAGACACGAGCCGTCGAGCGAGCAATTTTTGCTTTGAAATACGAGCAACATTTGAGATAGGAGTAATCTCACGGATGGGCCGGCTGTATATGACCCACCAGTTTACTGCGACTTGAGTGTCTCATAGTTTCCCACGCCTCAAGGTTACGGAATGAATTAAACTCGTATCTCGAGGTACCACTGTACTAGGGACCATTGGTTGCGTCATGTCACGGGCCAAGGACTCTGCCAGCATTATCCTTCGCACAACCCGGAGGTGGGCATTGTGCTTCTCTTCACTGTGCCACCCTGAAGCAGTTCCTCCTGCTGTTAGGAGCTTCATGCAGGTGGCCCCGAATAAGCATCTGTCACCCCGTGTAGTTGGCCTGGCAGCAGGCTTCCGGCCTCGGTGGACATAGAGAGCTCGGGGCAGCTCCTTGTTCTTGGTTAAGCAAGAACAGCGACTGCAAGGAGCAGGCTCACCGCCATCGGGAGCCAATAAGAGTTCGATGCTCACGCATGTGCAGGGGCCCTTGGCCCAGGCCTCCCCACTGGTAAATGTGAACAGGCACCGCCCTAAGGGGACGGCCTTGGTCCTGAGAAAAAGGTCCTTATTCCAGAGGTTTGAACAAGCAAAGGAAAACAGGGAGGTGGAGGCTTACAGGCGCTTTAAAAAAATAAAAACACCGATTGAGGAAAAAATGTTAAAGTGGTATGCAATGATTTTATAAATAAAGCTCAGAGAGGAATCTTCAATGAGACAAACATAGTAACTTTTTAAGAAACAAAATGGTTGTTAAGCACACTATTTTTAACACAATGAGATTTTACTTTATAAAAATCAACTGAATGGTCTTTCAAGTCTGGAATATTTAGGTGTCCTCAGAGCTGACGAACTGACACCCAACTCATGTATGTATGTATGTATGTATATTTTATATATATAAAAGCCTAAGCAACTGTTTCGACCAGTTGACAGAACAACCTAATGACTGGTCACTATGATGATGCACTGACAACCATCAGGGGACAGACACTTAAGGCAGAAGCTGCCCTCTGATAGTCAGTGCACTGCCACAGCCAAATTCCCACGGGAGGTCCTTCCCCCTGGTGGGCCAGCCAGCCCTGATCAGTGGACAACCTCCCATGGTCCCTACCCCTGGCCAGCCCAATCAGCCCCGATGGGCCCCTATCACTGGCCAGGTGAAGGGGCCCTCCCTGTGCATGAATTCATGCACCAGGCCTCTAGTTATAAATAGGCCAACGTTGCAGGCAGTTACAATCCATGCACCTGTGTTTTAACGATAAAAGTAAGAAGGCTGCACTCTCAGGTGGCACATTGCCTTTCAAAGTAGATTTCCTCCTGTTTCCCTTGGAGACATATCCTTCCTAGTGTCTCAGAGAACAAGGTCTACCGCACTGAACGCAGAGAGCAGGTTCTGCTGCCGCCTGTGACCTTGTGAAGGTCATATCAGCTCCTGGTCCCAGAGCTCTTACCTGTCAGTAAGATGGACTAGTACGGTCCCTGCGCTTATAAATCCTAATACTACACACACACCCACACTCTCACACAGTCACACACACACACACACACAGTCACACACACACACACACTCACACATACACTCACACACAGTCACTTTCACATAGTCTCACACACACACACACACACACATACACTCTCTCACACACACACATTCTCACACACATACATACACATACTCTTACACACAGTCACTCACACACACACACCCACACTCTCACACAGTCACTCACACACACCCGCACTCTCATACACAGTCACTCTCACACACACACATACACACAGTCTCACACAGAGTCTCTCTCTCACACACACACACACACTCTCACACACAGTCACACACACACACAATCACTCTCACACATAGTCACACACACACACTCACACACAATCACTCACATACACACACTCTCACACACAGTCACTCTCACACATAGTCACACACACCCACACTCACCCACACTCACACACACACACACACACACACAAACACACACATATACACTCACACACAGCCACTCACACAGTCACTCTCACCCACACTCACACCTCACACACACGGTCACACATTCACTAGCTCCCTGGTGCCCATCAACAATCCCAGGGCTGATTTATTTCCTAAATTAGCATTTCCCTGACTGACAGGAGGCTCCACATTTCCTTCCGGAAGTTAAGGCATCAAAGAAGCACTGGGCAGGCTTGGAAGATGTGTGATGACCTAGTATTTACTCTTTCGTTCATCAGAAAACTGTTAGCTGCTTTTCTACCCTCCTGACCTATTAATATCACCTAACCAGACCATTCCTGTTGAGTAAAGATGGAACGATGACAGGTGAATGCATATAATTTCCGCTTTCTCCTGGGAATTTTCTAAGACAAAGGCAATGTTTCCAGTGCTTTCTACGTGTTTTTTATGACCCCTATACTGCTGAGAGACCCTGGCAGCCCCTTCCCCAGTGCCTGGAGGTCCTCAGTGTGGGGGGCATGAGCAAATTCCCATGTTTTTACTGCATGTGCCTGGCATAGAGGGCATTTTGCTTTGACATTCTGAGCTACAGTTGGAAGGAGTTACATTGCCCGCCCACCGAAGCGGTCCATACATGAGAACGGCTGGTCTGGCTAGAACCTGGTCCGTGAGCTCAGCCTTGAAACCCCAGTTAGCGCTGCCTCGGCTCTGGGTCAGTCCGCAGAGGGCGTTGCTGAGTGACCAGATGCCAATGTGCACGCACACCTGTACGCCCTGCAAAAACCTGCCCTGGACCTTGGCGCTCTCTATTTCTGGACACGGTATTCTTTAACGGCTTGGTTCGGAAGGTGGGGTGCCGTGTGGGAAGATGTGAAAAGTTCAGACCTTCGGCAGGTGGGAGAGGTGGAAAGAGAGAGTGAGGGCAACAAACCTGAGGTCCCCCCACGGCTGCGAGTGTGCCTGGACAGACGCTCCCCGCTGCTACGTCAGGGCCGGGGATCAGGCAGACCCGCTCAGCTCTGTCCACCCCGGAGCCTGGTTTAATGGAACTGCATATCCCTCTCTATCCCTTTTCCTGCCTAAAAATACTATGAAACTGACATTGAAAAGACACACAGCAGCTAAGCCAGTGCTCCTTTGTTCGCCTTCCCATGGGCGTTTTTAGAAGGACATTGAGAAAGGCCAAGAAAAAACTCACTGTAATACTTTCAATGATAAAGATTTTTAAAAATGATTTTTAAAAATTTAAAAAAACACACACAAAACTGACTGGTGTGAGGGCTGAACATCAGACTCCGGCCCTGGAAGAGAGACAATTCCTGGCATCATGGGCCAGGCGTGCGGTGTGTGTGATGAGAGAGCAGCGTTCTGGGGCAGGCGGCCTGGGTGCACGTGTTGGGGTCACTGTTTAAAAAGCAATGTGACCTTGATCGCGTAGCACTTCCTCTGGACTTCGATGTCCTCGTTAAAAAAGAGAAGTAGACAGTGTCTCCCAGCTCAGCAGGCTGCTGCTAGGATTCAATGTAAAGCCACACAGGACCCATCTATTCACTGAGCTAAAATAAGCACCCTGTAAATGCTAGCGGTTACCGGTTTTCCTGGCAAAATAACTATTACTGACTTAGCTTACATCATAGATCTGGAGGAATTACACTTCCGGATAGAAAGACAGTATGCACCTCCAGTGATGAAGACATCTCGCTGTTGGTCCCCGGATGGAAGAGCAGGAAGCAGAACAACGAAAGAGAACAGGAAGTCCAGCCGCTGACCTGCATATCCGGTCCCCAGGTTTATGACAAAGGTTTTTTTTTTTAATATATTTTATTAATTTTTTACAGAGAGGAAGGGAGAGGGAAAGAGAGCTAGAAACATCGATGAGAGAGAGACATTGATCAGCTGCCTCCCACACGCCCCCTAGTGGGGATGTGCCCATAACCAAGGTACATGCCCTTGACCAGAATCAAACCTGGGACCATTCAGTCTACAGACCGACGCTCTATCCACTGAGCCACACCGGTTTCGGCTATGACAAAGGTTTCAATCACGTACGCAGGGCCAGCCACCTATGCATCTGGAGACAATGAACTAGGAGCCACGGCCTCACACAACTCACAAAAATCAACTCCATGTGGCTTCCAGATCTCAGTGGGGAAGAACCAAGAAGCTTCCATATGACACAGGAGAGTCTACCGGTGACATCCAGCTGAGCAAGGTTTCTTAAACAGGGCAGAACCATCATCACGCCGAAGGAAGAGTGCTCACTGCGTTATGTCAGTGCTCCCTTAAAGGATATGGCAAGGATGGCCCCCCCAGAGTTGGAGAAACTCTGGCAGCATCACCTGACAGTGAGCCGGCATTGGCGACCTATAAATAAAACACCCCCAGAGCTCAGCGGGAAAAGGACGCACCCCAACAGAGAAACAGCCACCACGGGGAGAGGCATTTCCCCAAAGGGAATATCTAAGTGGCCAATCAACGTGAGAAAGTGCTCACCTTCTTCAGTCACCAGGGAAATGGAAATTTAAACAACGATGCTATACTTTCAAACACCCACCAGAATGCCCACAATAAAAACATGACACATTCTAAACGTTGTAAGAATGTGGAACAGACATCATTCTCACACACTGTGGATGGGCGTGTAGTTTACCTGCTTGGAAAAGCAGTTTGGTGGCATTTATTTAAGCAAAAACAGTCCTAGCCTGTGACACAGCAATTCTACCCAGAGACAGAAGCCAACAGCGATGCGTATGTGCGTACATGCATGCTGCATGGGAAATGTAGGAGAATGTTTGCAGCGGCACTAACCTGTTCGATCCCTACACTTAAAGCAACCAAACCATCCATCCAAGAGTTATTAGTTAGATAAATAAACTGAGGTTTATTTATTAGAAGCGTGCTTGTTACAAATAAATGATTGTTAAAGCTATACTATACCCAATAACGTGAACGAACGGAACACATAATGTGGAACGCAAGGCGTCCACACAAAAGAGCACAGACTGTGTAATCCTATCGATCTAAAGTTCAAAACAGGCAAAATTCCGGGGAGAAATTGGCGGGGAGAGTCCTGACAGTTGTAGAACATTCTCTATCTTGACCTCAGTGGTAACTAAGTGAACCGTGGTTGGTTGGAAAACTCACTGAGCTGTGCTATATTCTTCGGATCGGACCACTTACATGCATTGAAGCCACACTTCCACTAAAAGGTAACTTTCTCACTGCATCCTCTATCATTGTTCCAGACAGGATCAATGGCCACTGTGCCTGCGCTCCCTTTTTCACACCTATTCCCTCTCTCTGGGATGGTGCGTGGTGTGTTTGCACTTCTCTCTGCCTCTGGGGATAAGCTCTTTATGGCACAGCTGTGTCTTCCTTATCCGAGTCTCTCCTCCACAACTTACACTTAGAACAGCGGTTCTCAACCTGGGGGTCACGACCCCTTTGGATGTCGAACGACCCTTTCACAGGGGTCGCCTAAGACCACTGTAAAATGCAGATATTGACATCACGATGCATCACAGTAGCAACATTTCATGGTTGGGGGTCACCACCCCATGAGGAACTGTATGCAAGGGTCGCGGTCTTAGGAAGGTTGAGAACCACTGACTTAGAAGGTGTCCACGAATCTTAAAAATAAACAAACAAGTCAAAAGAGTTCACTTGGAAAAGCAGGATATGGCTTTCTGGATGCCTAAGAAGGGGCAATGGCTGGTCAGACAGGGGAAAGCCATTTCCGGTGACTCAGGTGGGCTTCATAGGAGTGGCGCTGGTCTGCCCGGTCCATCGCTGCAGGAACCAGGGACTGGCATTGCACGCAGCCCAGGCGACTGGCTGGACAGAAAAGCATCCCCCCTGTCTCGGCTGGCATCAGAGCCTAGCTGCAACCAGTGCCTAGAGCTGGTGAGGGGCCCTCTCTACGCCGGGCCTACCGTTTCATTCCGCCTGCCAGATGGGTAAGAGCACTCGCGTGCACTTTCTTTTGTGGAGGAGGAACCTGGCCTGGCGGAGGAGTCTTATAGCTGCTAATGGGATGGGTTGTGCCGACTCTAAGAAGAATCACACGTTTCTTTTAAATGAGTGTTCTCCCTCCCTCCCTTCCTCTGCCCTTCCATCCACCCAAGCATGTGCATGTCCACCCATCTGTCCATCCGTATATCCATCCATCCATCCATCCATCCATCCACCTGCAAGATGGTTAAGGGCATGGCCTTGGAGCCAGTCTGCCTGAGTTTGGATCCTGGTTCTGCCACTCCTTATCTCTCTGACCTTCAGCTCCTGCGCAGGGGACGATGGGTAAAAGCTGAGGAAGAAGAAACAGCCTGGCCTCAGACCAGCTAATTCTTTGTAGACCACACTAGGGGATGTGGACTGAATTCTACCTACAGTGGGAAGCTATAAACGGGGTTTAAATAGGAGCAGGATAAAGCCATTAATGGGGTTTAAATAGGAGCAGGATAAAGACGTCTCATCGATGTTCTTACTCTACATTTGTCTACTTTAATGGAATTAAAATGCAAGTAATTTGAAGATTCTTATTATTCTGGGATCCATATACTTGGCACTTGAGCGTAATAAGGAGGAGTGCTGAGCCAGACAAAAACCTCAGTGCTAAGTGGTTAAGGAGTGTCAGCTATGGAGTTAGGGCGGGGGCTGGATCTTTTCCTATGTGCCTTCACCGTGTGATCCCAGCCAAGTCCCTTCATGTCTGTACGCCTCTCTTTCGATGATGGCAATCACAGTAACTCACAGCCTGTGGAACTGGGGAAAGACACAGTGAGAAGACTTTCCATAAAACGCTTAGCAAAGCATTTGGCGTATAATAAGCACTCGATAAATGCGCTCGTAAAATGTTATGCGGAATACAAATGCGGTGGGTACGTCTCCCCCCTCCAATCTTGTATCCTAAGGTCTAGATGGCAGTGAAATCTTATTATTTACTTTTGCCTCCCTTCGCGAAGGTCCCCAGACCCCCCCTGGAAAATTACCTAACGGCATTCCCCTCCTCATCCTGCGAGACGTTTAAGCGAAAGACAGAATTTGCAGAAAGTCCAGTAAATTGAGATTGCTGATAAGCGCAAGCCCCGTGACCGCAGGGAGTTCGCTGAGAACTGAAAAACGGGTCTTGCTGACTCACTCTGTTCTCGCTCCTTCCTTTGTCCTCTGGCGGAGACAACCAGGGTGCGAGGAGCACGGAGCCTGGAACCTGGGAACCTTGTCTGTGGGCAAAATAACGGTTTCTGGGTCCACGTACAGGTCGACCGCTGGCTCCTTCTTGGCCCAGAGAGGAAGGAGGAAGAGCAAGGGAAAGTGGAGTCTCTGGATGGGTGTGTCAACCTGGAGGTGGGAGTTAGCCGGGCAAAAGCAGGAAGAGAGACGCCCTGACTTTGCTAAAGAGAGCCCGCCTCGCCGAAACCGGTTTGGCTCAGTGGATGGAGTGTCGGCCTGTGGACTGAAGGGTCCCAGGTTCGATTCTGGTCAAGGGCATGTATCTTGGTTGCGGGCACATCCCCAGTAGGGGGGCGTGCAGGAGGCAGCTGATCGATATCTCTCTCATCGCTGTTTCTGGCTCTCTCTCCCTCTCCCTTCCTCTCTGTAAAAAAAATAAATAAATTAATTAAAAAATCGATAAAATATATTTAAAGAGAGCCTGCCTATCTTCTGGGAGGTAGGGCTAGAAGGGTGGAGTGCAAGAGGTGGACAGAGGAACATTCTGGTTGGGTCTGAGAGCAGTCCAAGCGAGGTGGAGAGAGAGAGGGGAGCGCATTCCAGAAGCAGTTTCTTTCGCCCTCGTTGACACTCCCTTGGAGGGAGAATTATTCTGAGAAGCGGCACATTCGGGGCTGCCACCCAGCACATGTAGTCGGATATAAATAACCGCCTGGCCGACTGCGTGCAGACGGCTCCGGGGGTGACGCTGGGGTGGAGGCGGACTAAGGAGCGATGGGGATGCGCCTCGCCGAGGACCCAGCAAGAAGGGTGCCCGCCCTCCCAGGACCACGATCCCGCCCTGGCCTGGGGCTCGGAGCTGGAGGCAGGCTGCGGACGGAGCCGGTGCAGGGGCTAAAAATAAGTGAACTTGAACCTGAAAAATGCCACATTAAGCAAAGAGGACACGCCAAGCCTGGCTCATCACATTCTTTCTGGTCTCCCACGCTCAGCTGATGACTCCCCTCAAACACACAGGGACTGCCTGTACCTGTTAGGACGAAACCCCAATCCTCCAGCAAGCCATTCCACCCTCTCGGTCCGACCTCCCGCTCTCCTTCTACCTGACCTCTGACCCGACCGAACCCTGAAGTCAATCCCAGCTTCCCCCCTGTTGATCAGGTAAATAAACCACCTTGCTTGCATTTGCATGTGGTAAGCTGCTGGGCACGCCTTCACACAAGCCAGGGAGACACCCCCAAAGACCAACCGTTTACTCAGCTTGCTTCCCTCCCGCCTCGCCCACCGGCCTCTCCCTGGCGCACCCCCAGACCTTGACCTTCTCCACCTGCTGCGCTCTCCTCCTGACTGTGAGCCCACAAACCCAGGAGCTCCCATGTCGTCATGTCCGCATCCTTCCTGGTCCCCCCAGGCCGTCCACACGCACGCACCCCCTCACTGCCTTACAGCGCACGGCGCCTCCAATTTCTCTGCTTCGTGGTCTCCGCCATGCCCACTTCTCGCATGCTTATGGGACAGGATAAGGCAGTGGTTCTCAACCTTCCTAAGGCCGAGACCCTTTAAGACAGCTCCTCATGGGGTGGTGACCCCCAACCATAAAATTATTTCCGTTGCTACTTCCTAACTGTAATCTTGCTACTGTCATGAACTGTCATGTAAATATCTGATAGGCAGGATGTCTTTTTGTTGTTACAAATTGAACATAATTAAAGCATAGGGATTAATCACAAAAACAATATGTAATTGTATATTGTGAAATATTTATTTCTAATGACAAATAAATGAAATGTTCTCTTAAATCGTGGTGTAGCATGGGTAACAGTCTTCCTATGATAACAGTAAACTATATTGCTACACCGAGGAGCGGTGTGTTGGTTCCTAAGACCATGGGAAATAGGTGTTTTCTGATGGTATTAGGCGACCCCTGTGAAAGGGTCGTTCAACCCCCAAAGGGGTCGCGACCCACAGGTCGAGAATCGCTGGGATAAGGGGTGTCCCCGACTTATCACAGGAGTACCACACAGCCTTTACCGTCTCTCTCCCGCCTCCCTGACACCCTCCCCCCACAGAGATCAAGGCTCTGCTCGGACTCTGCGATAAGGAGCAGATGGCCTCGCGGGCAGCCGGCATCACAGCCTGGCCGAGCGTGCGCCAGGCTGGAGGTCAGGGAGATAAGGAGAGATTAAGAGAATAATCCCCTGCCAGGCGCGCCTGTGCCAGCCTGCGATTTCAGGAGATGGCGATCTCTATCGGCCAACAGAAAAGGAGTTAAGTCCCTAATCCTCGGCCGAGCCGTCCCCGTTCAGCCCTCTCACCCAGGACAGCTGGCTACGGGGCGGCTCTCCCCGCCCGCACCCCGCAGGCCGGTCTGCAGGGCAGGCCCTGAGCCGCAGACAGGGATGCAGGCCCAGGCCTCACACAGGATGGATGCAGACTGCCGAAACGAGGGCAACATGACCGGTCACTCAGTGTCCCACCGGGAACAGCAGCCGGGGACATGAAAAGCACATAGTCTGAACAACCAGATGCTCGGCCAACCTGCTTCGCCAATTGGCAGGCCAGTGGCCTAGAAAGGGGAGGGATTTACTATTATTATTATTATATTTTTTAATATATTTTATTGATTTTTCACAGGGAGGAAGGGAAAGGAATAGAAAGCCAGAAGCCAGAAACATTGATGAGAGAGAGACATCGATCAGCCGCCTCCTGCACAACCTCTATTGGGGATGTGCCTGCAATCAATGTACATGCCCTTGACCGGAATCAAACCTGGGACCTTTCAGTCCCCAGGCCGATGCTCTATTCACGGAGCCAAACCAGTTTCGGCTACTTTTTATTATTATTATTAAATATATTTTATTGATTTTTCGCAGAGAGGAAGGGAGAGGGATAGAAAGCCAGAAACATCGATGAGAGAGAGACACCGATCAGCCGCCTCCTGCACACCCCCTACTGGGGATGTGCCTGCCACCAAGGTACATGCCCTTGACTGGAATCGAACCTGGGACCTTTCAGGTCCCAGGCCGACGCTCTCTCCACTGAGCCAAACCGGTTTCGGCTTGGGAGGGATTGACTTTACTGCAATGACTGACCCAGGCACTCCACAGGGAGGTGGTGCCACTGCTATCATCCCCACTTTACAGGTGGCAGCACTGAGGCACAGAGTACAGACGGATGGACGGACAGAGCTGGGCTGCCAGAGCTAACTGGAGGCAGAGCCAGGTCTGGTCCGAGCCCCCATTTTCCTGCCACTGGCCAGACAGTCATTTCCCTCCATGGAGGGTTTTTAAAGCAGAAAGCTAGTACTCCCTAGAATGTCTGTGTACTGCGATTTTAAATGAGATGTAATTCCATTTCTTACTTGTCTGGCCCACTGTTTTAATGAAGACTTGATCTTGCTAAGGAAGGTAATTTTTGGCTATGCAATTCTGATAGTTGGTCAGACAGCTCTGTATTCCCAATGTGTCTGTGGCAGACATACACTGAGTGGCCAACTTACTATGATCACCTGACGTTTGTGGGCAAACTAGCCGTACGCTGCATCGTGTGGATATGGAAGCCGAAGGCCTGTTCTAACACCTTTGCTGTCTGCAGTTACCAAGATAAAACATCTCCAATTCACACAGGAACACAAGGATTGGACAGTCGAGCATTAGAAAACAGTCATGTGGCCCAATGAATCACGTTTCCAGTTGCATCATGCAGATGGCAGAGGGAGAATTTTGCAGAAACAGCATAAAAGCATGCACTCCACATGCATTAGTACAACCCTTCAAGCTGGTGGGGCAGTGTTATGGTTTGGGGCATGTTTTCCTGGCATGATGTGGGCCCTTTAATTCATGTGGAACAACGTCTGAATAGCATACTTAGGATACAACATACCTAAGTATCATTGCTGATGAAGTTCCTCCTATCATGTGGATGGTGTATCCCAATGGAGATGCTTCTTCCCACAAGACAATGCGCAATGCCATGGTGCTCGGATTGTGGAGAGGTTTCCAGAATATGAGGGGGACTTTCCCTTGCTTAGGTGGCCCCCACAGTCACCAGATCTCCATCCCATTGAACATTTGTGGGACGCAGTTAAAAGAGCCATCAGGCAGCTGGTTCCACAGCCATCCAATCTCACAGAATGGACAGTGCTGTCCATCAGGCCTGGCGTCAGATCCCTCACATCACCTTTCAGCATCTCATAGAGTCAATGCCAAGAAGAATGGCCGCAGTATTGAAGGCAAAAGGTGGCCAACGAGGTACTGATGGGGTGATCATAACAATCTGGCCAGTCAGAGTACATTCCCATAGGAAGCTACTGCTTCAAGGCTAATGGGGAAATCAACAACTCATAGACCCTTCAATGCGAGGACCTTTTATTTGTTCACTGGTTTAATAGGTCCTTATTGTGATAAAGCAGGTAAGAAAAAGTAATCTCCAGTCATGTGAGGCTAATATCCTGAAAGATTAAGACATTCAAGGGAATCAGAGCAACCTATTTTTGGATAGCTATGTAGAAATTAACATCCACCAGCGACTGTACTCAGTGCTTTGCAACTTAATTGTCACGTGGCAGTTGAATCTGAGACTGGTTCTCACCTCCAGTTCACAGATGAGGAAACTGAGGCACAGAGAGGCTCAGTGACTTATCTGAGGTCACACAGCCAGAGAGAGGCAGAGCCAAGGTCAAGGTGGGAGGCAAGCAGCCTGCAGAAGCTGTGCTCTCACCAAATATGTGCATGACCAGGGCACTCAGACAACTTCTTGCCATACCCACCAATCTTTTTAAAAATATATATTTTTATTGATTTCAGAGAGGAAGGAAGAGGGAGAGAGAGATAGAAACATCAATGATGAGAGAATTATTGATCAACTGCCTCTTGCATGCCCCCTACTGGGGATTGAGCCCACAATCCAGGCACGTGCCCTTGCCTGGAATCAAACCCGGGACCCTTCAGTCTGCAGGCCAACGCTCTATCCACTGAGCAAACTGGCCAGGACAACCCCATCAGCTTTATAACCACACAGCCGATGCTGCTGATGTCTTGCCATTATGCTGTGAGATTAAGAACTTGCCGCCTGGCCAGTGTGGCTCAGCGGCTGAGCATGGATCCAGGAACCAAGAGATCACCATTTTGGTTCCTAGTCAGGGCACATGCCCTAGTTTGGGGCTCACTCCCCAGTAGAGGACGTGCAGGAGGCAGCACACCAATGATGCTCCTCTCATCGATGTTTCTCTCTCTTTATAACTCTCCCTTCCTCTCTCTCTCAAAATCAATAAAAACATATAAAAACAGAACTGACAGAGAGCTCACAAAATAAGGCCTCCAGGCTCCCCTGACCTTGACTGAACACAGATATCCATGACTACCCAGGTACCTCATATTTACAATCTCTCACCAAGATAGTAAGTCCTCGCTTGTCATTGCTGCTGGCTCCTGCAGCCTCCAGGGAAACAATGTGCAATGGAACCAATTTCACCAAAGGCAGGCTGACATAAACCAAGAGTTAAGTTTCTGTGACATTGAATCATATGACAATAAAACGATGTTGATCGAAGTGACATTATTTGAGGACCAGCTGGAAGTAGCCAAACTCAATCACTTCCATACTCAAAAGCAATCCAGTGTAGTCTTATTATTAATTTTGTAAGACAATGCGAGGACTGGATCTCTGTATGTCACAGAAACAACCCCCAAAACAAACCAAAACCCAAGTGGCATTTTGAAAAATAAGTTTGAGTGGAAGGTGGCATATTCCAGGGTGAGCCCCCAGAATGTTGTCTTGAAGTCCTAGAGGCGCATCTGATGGCACAGATGATGAAAATGACTTTCCCAGGGGAGAACACTAAGGAGATTAGGGTTACGCGCTCCTTACTGCTTTGGTGAGACTGCTTTTTCCATCCTGCCCCACATGCGGGTGTGATGGGATTCCAGTGAACGGAACGCTGCTTTCTTGCTCCCGGACCACTGGGCTGGAACCTGTGCTGGTTTTGCCTGAGAAACATGTGTTGGTGAAAATTCAGTCTTAGCCAAAACCGGTGTGGCTCAGTGGATAGAGCGTCGGCCTGCGGCCTGAAAGGTCCCGGGTTCGATTCCGGTCAAGAGCATGTACCTTGGTTGTGGGCACATTCCCAGTGGGGGGGCGTGCAAGAGGCAGCTGGTCGATGTTTCTCTCTCATCGATGTTTCTAACGCTCTATCTCTCTCCCTTCCTCTCTGTAAAAAATCAATAAAATATATTAAAAAAAAAGAATTTAGTCTTAAATGGATGGGTGAATTCATATTTTAACCCTTAATTATCTAAGTTCTTATACCGTCTGTAACCCCTCCCCCTACTTGGTTTCAATGACATGTAATGATAACTAACCCCTGAAGTATCTATAAAGTCCTGTGTTTCCAAGAGGTTGTTCACCAGTCACTAAAATTCCTCTTGAATTAACCCTATTCCAATCCAGCAAAGGTTATTTGGCCTCTTGCTTTCTATACCCTCATCGAGAAGAGGTCATTTTAGATAAAAACACATCTTTGTGAAATAAAACCAAGGAGGAGATCAAAAACAAAGTGGCTTTTCAGCTCAGGGGGAAGATTCTGATGAAAATGCTCAGCCTTCCTTCTCTGCGAAACAGAAGCCAGTGCCCACAGGCACTTTCATGCCCATTCTCTGCACACAGTTACTTTACGTTATGGCCGTTCCGTTCCGTTCTCGGTGTTTTGAAACCATTTTCTCCCTCTTTCGCCACAGATGCATTTGGGAAGTTTAATCTCGCAAAAAGACCCAATCCTCTAAACCAGTGGTTCTCAATTTTTCTAATGCCGCGACCCTTTAAGACAGCTCCTCATGTGGTGGTGACCCCCGATCTTAAAATTATTTTTGTTGCTACTTCATCACTGTCATGTTGCTACTGTTAATGAATCATAATGTAAATATCTGTTTTCTGATGGTCTTAGGTGACCCTGCTAGCAGTTTTCAACCTGTGGGTCGCGACCCACAAGTTGAGAACCGCTGCTGTAGAGCCTAAGACCATCAGAAAATACAGATATTTACATTACGATTCATAACAGTAGTAAAGTTACAGCTTATTGCTCTAGGTTCTTTCCTCCTCCTGCCCACGTCTGTTCTCCTCTTCCTCTTCTCCTGTCTCCACGCTTTCCACGGGAGAACTCATCTCGACCTGCTCACCGCTGCCAGACCTCTATCTGGAGCCCAGGCCATTCCCCGGAGCTCCAGACAACCAGCTCCTTGTTGGACGTGTCTACTGGGTGCCCCTGAGTCACCTCAAAGGCAAACGGACCCAACTGAACTCACTGCCTCTCCCCCGGGGTGACCGGGAGCCCATCCGGGCTGCCTCATCCACAGAGCTGACAGGTTAGCCGGGCCTTCTCTCTCAGCTGCCACCCTGATGCCCTCTATAGTTCCCCTCCTTTCCTCTCCCATGGCACTGGGCTTGGTTCAGGTGCTCATCCCCAATCTCCCAGATCAGGACAAGAGACTCCCAATGTGTCTCCCACCCTCCAGATGGGTTGGTTCTCCTCACGGTTCTCCATGAGGAGCGCGTTGCTTCTAAAGACAGCTATGGATGCAGAGGGAGCAAGAACAGCAGCGCACGCCTGGTACATGGATGCCTTCTCCTGTGAGCATCCGTAAGCCACACTGCTGACCACCTCGTGGAGGAAGTCCACACTCCTTGTCAACTCTCGCCATGGACACTGCTGCTCCTCAGTGAGCCATTGCAGCTGATGTTTTAAAATCATAAAACTTGCAGAATGTGCATTGAGGAAGGCAGAGGCGGAAAAGGACTTCAACATTTCAAAACGGAACAGAATGACTGAAAGATCCATGAAACTGCTTCTCAGACTTCGAGACCTTAACATATGCTGTTCCCTCCGCCTGAAACACCCTTCCTCGCCTCATCGCCCTTCTCAGGCCTTCCAAGATCCAGTGCGGGTGGCTCCCGCCATATCTTTATGTCCATTACCTGAGCGCTGACACCTCTAAGTGTCTCCCTCTCACCCCCGGCCGACTGCCCGTCTCTGTCTGCTTTAGGGGTTTCCTTCGGAATTCTTAGACCCTGGAGACCAGGGACCAGGCCTCCTCTGTCTGTGTTTGATCAAAATGTGTGTGGGACGCAAGCTGAACTGGTCCCGGATGGAGGAATAAACGAACAGAAAAAACAGAAACAAACTCATAAATACAGAGAACAGATCCATGGTTGCCAGGAGAGTGGGGCTGGGGGCCGGGTAAGAAAGGGGTGTGGGGTTGAGACTTAAGATTAGTGGTTACAGAGAGTCACAGGATGTGAAGTCCAGCACAGGGAATCTGGTCAACAATCCTATATAATCTATACTAATAAAAGGGTGACAGGCTAATTAGACCAGATGTCTTCTAGACATCCTGCCTGACAAAGCCACCATGGCAGAGGCTGAGGCAGAGGCGGTTAGGGGGGACCAGGCTGGCAGGGGGGCAGTTAGGGGACGATCAGGCTGGCAGGCAGGTGGGCAGTTAGGAGCCAGCAGTCCTGGATTGAGGGTAAACCTGCAGTCAGACATTCCTCGAGAGGTTCCCAGATTGGAGAGGGTGCAGGCTGGGGTAAGTGACCCCCCCCCCCCCCCCCCCCCGTGCACGTGTCTCATGCAGCGGGCCTCCTATAAAATAAAAGGCTAATATGCAAATTGTCCCCTCGGGAGTTCAACCACTCGCTGTGACATGCGCTGACCACCAGGGGTGGCACGGAACAAAGGAAGGGCCTGGCGCCGGCAGCCGGCAGCCAGGGGAAGGAAGGCCTCTATTGGCCCTGAGTGGCGAGCCAGAGAAGTGGGCACAGGCGGCACCGAGAGCAGAGAATGAAGGACAGCGAGGGCGAACCAGCGAGGAGGAGCAGGCAAGGCGCTGAGCAGCTCAGAGCGGGCGGGCCTGTGCTCCGGGCCTGGCGTTAGAAGTGGGCGCCTGGAAGCGCTGCTTCGAACCCCTGGTCCCGAACGTGTTTTCCTTCCAGAAAAAGCTCCCCGTGGGGCCCGCTTCAAACCCCACGTCTACTCAGACCCCCAATCCCATCAGCACCGTCTCTGGGAAGCCATGGAAGCAGGTGCAGGTGAGTCTGCCCACAGAGGCGTTGCTTCTGCCCATGGCTGCATCCGAGAGAGGTGCAGGGCGGCCAGGAAAGGAAACTGAGCGAGACCCACGGCCCGACCCACGGCCCGCCCGCTCGCTTTCCAGGGCTCCGGGTGCAGCGGCTCCCACCTGCACGCAAATAGCAGGAGACAAAAATACTCGCCGCCCACTCGCCACACAGGCACCGGCAGGGCTGGAGCGTGTTCAAAGCGCTTTGAGTTTTGGTGGAAAAAGCGCTCTGTGGAAGCCGGGCTCCGTTCTCAGAGAGCTGGGGGAGGCTGGAGCCAAAACAAGGCCGAGAACGTGTGCTCACCAGGCCACCTCCCGCCGCTGGCTTCTGGCTTTGAAAGGTCAGCATCCTCCGGTCCAGGCCTGAGCATCCCTTCTTCTCAGAGGCAGGGAGGCAGGACCAGGACATGGATGCGGAGGAGCTGAGGAAGCGAGGCGGGCAGTGTCGTTGGGGGAAGAGGTTTCTGAGGCGAACACAGAATCTGATAAAATAGCCAAAACTGGTTTGGCTCAGTGGATAGGGCATCGGCCTGCGGACTGAAGGGTCCCAGGTTCGATTCCGGTCAAAGGCATGTACCTTGATTGCGGGCACATCCCCAGAAGGGGGCGTGCAGGAGGCAACTGATTGATGTCTCTCTCTCTCATTGATGTTTCTAACTCTTTATCCCTCTCCCTTCCTCTCTGTAAAAAATCAATAAAATATATTTTTTTTAAAAATCTGGTAAGATAATGGAAAGGCAGTTTGTCTTAGATGAGGGGCTGGGGACTGGATATCGGAGGCCAAGATAATCAGAATGGATTCTTAAAGAGCCAGGAAGAAGACGCAAAGAAGACCCTGAAAGAACCAGGATTTCTGCGCAGGGCAGGGAGGGGTGAGTGGGGGTACAGAACCCTCAGTGATGCCGGAAAAGACAACAGAAGACAAAGGAACCGTGCAGACACGGGCTGATGCTGACACTGATGCAGCACTCAGCAGGAGGAAGAAACTATACTGTTGGGAAGCTTCCGGAACAGTCCCCTCCCCGGTACAAAAGAGACACACGCTTCCTGGGTGCGTTATTGCATTCCTCACAACCTCACACGTCGGAGAGACTCAAAGGAAAAGATGGATAAAAAAGTACCCGCCAAGATGTTCCAGTTTCATACAAATGTCAGGGATGGCTGAAATACCAGAGGGACGTCCACGGAAGAGAGATGCGCATTTTTGGCTGTGACATTTTTTTAAATTCTTTTTATAACAGATGCAAGAGCCTGGCTGGCGTGGCTCAGTGGCTGAGCATCATTCCGTGCCCCAGGAGGCCAGGGTTCGATTCCAGGTCAGGGCACATGTCTGGGTTCCAGGCTCGATTCCCAGTAGGGAGCGTGCAGGAGGCAACCGATCAATGATTCTCTCTCATCATTGATGTTTCTCTCTCTCTCCCTCTCCCTTCCTCCCTTTGAAATCAATAAAAATGTTTTTTAAAAGTCATAATAAAAAATGAAATAGAACTGGCAACCATGGATCTATTCTCTGTATTTAAGTGTCCGTTTTTGTTTTGTCCGTTTGTTTATTTTGAGTTTTAGACTCCACAAGGGAAGGCAACCAGGTCCGATGCTTTTCAATTGGGACCGACCGCACAGAGACCGCCTCCCTCTCCCTCTCCTTCTCTCCCTCCCCCCACCTCTCTTTCTCTCTCTCTCGTTCTTGTATTTTTTTCTTTGTAATCCTCACCCATGGATATTTTTCCCATTGTTTTTTTTTGTTTTGTTTTGTTTTTTCTTGAGAGAGAGAGAGAGAGAGAGAGAATGGAAGGGAGGGAGGGAGAGAAAAGGAAAGAGGGAAACATGGATGTAAGAGAGATACATGGACTGGCTGCCTCCTGCACACACTGGCTCCAGGGTCAGGGATTCAACCCAAAGCCCAGGCATGTGACCTTGCCTGGGAATCGAACCCCAGCCCCTTCAGTGTGCAGGCCAATGCTCTAACTACTGAACAACACTGGCCAGGGCCATTTCTCTCATTTTAACAGAAACCTGTGGAGATCATAATGAACAAGTCCATACCAGGGACCCCAAAGACACTCATGGTATTTTGGGATGGGCTTTCTGGTCTCCCTGAATTCTTACCATTAAAGTTGGTACTTTTTCCTGATCATCATCATTTTCTAATCACCACCTTTCCTCTGAATTCTTAGCAACAGAAGCAAGAAATGAGAAGGGATGACAAGCTTCTCCTCACTTAGATGTTTTCCTTCTAATATTACTAGATTCAGGAAACTCGTGCTCATCTTATGTTTCTTCAAAGGATCCGAGACAGCTCTATGCGAGGCGCAGTGAAGCGTACATGGTGTCCTGAATAAATATGATGGCCGCAGGGACCCTCACAGGGCACTCAGGGGGCCCTCATGCCATATTCATCAAGGCCGAAGAGGTGGAGCTGATGACATGCCAGGTCTGAGGTAAAATGCCTTGTTTTGCCTCAAACTCCTTTGCTCTCTGCCCCTGGGTCTTGGGGAAGAGCAGGAGCAGCTCAGCTAACCGCCCCCCCCTGCCAGCCTGGTCACAACTTGTTGGGTTCCCACCACGAGTCCTTGCTCAGGGTCCAGGAGGGCACTTAACACAATGTGTCCTGGCTTCTTTTCCTATAAAATTAGAGAGAAGATTCATCATGCCAATTTTCCTCACTCCTGACTCAGCAAGGAGGGTAACTGACAGGCCCTCAGGGTAATTCTGACTTTTCAAAAAATATATTTTATTGATTTTTTTTTACAGAGAGGAAGGGAGAGGGATAGAGAGTTAGAAACATAGATGAGAGAGAGACATCGATCAGCTGCCTCCTGCACGCCCCCCACTGGGGATGTGCCCGCAACCAAGATACATGCTCTTGACCAGAATCGAACCTGGGACCTTCCAGTCCACAGGCCGACGATCTATCCACTGAGCCAAACCGCTTTTGGCTAATTCTAACTTTTTAAGATGAAGGGGCTCCATCACGAATCAGAACCACGTGGGCCCAAAGGTCACTCATCCTCGACCCAAAAGCAGTCGGTGGTCCCCGTGCCCTCTCCTTGTGGGAGGTTCTCTCTCCAGAGTGACTCCAGGGGATTCTAGTGCAGCTGGTACCTACTGCTCCTTCCTGACCAGCAGCCATGGGGTGCCCACGTGTTTCCATGGCTGCGATTTCTGTGTCAGTTGCTGTTTTGGTCCTAATGACCCTGAATGCTCCGCAGATGGGTTCGTGGCCATTGGTGGTGAATGGGAAGAGCTATTTCCAGAAAGTGTAGTATCTCAGCTATTCTTGTCTTGGACAAAGTCCCCTTTGCCAAGCAGGATACTAACGAGTAAAATGACATCAAATTACCTCTAATTGGCTTGAGTTTGGGGCTTTGAGTTTTTTTCCCCTCTCTTTTTCCTGGTAGCAGATGTCTAAGCTGAATGTCCATCTTTTGGAAACTGCACTGTTCAGTCTGTGAGCCAGGAGCCATCTGTGGCTGTTTAAATCTGAATTCAGTAGAAATAAATAAAATTCATTTCCTTTGTCACACTAGCCCCATTGCAGTCACTCAGGAGTGCACACTTGCCCACACTCATTTCCATCACCAAGGGAAGTTCTGCCGGAGAACGTGGTCCTTCCACCTTCCCTTGGTAAAATGAAAATCTGTGCTTCTTAGTTATTCTAAGATTGGGGCCTACATTTCATCTCACATCCACATTATGTGGATCACGTATGGAGGGGAGATACGTGCAGGTCAACAAATAATTCAAAGAAAAAACTTCATGTCGCCGAGACCCGTTTGGCTCAGTGGATAGAGGATCGGCCTGTGGACTGGAAGGTCCCAGGTTCGATTCTGGTCAAAGGCATGTATCTTGGTTGCGGGCACATCCCCAGTGGGGAGTGTGCAAGAGGCGGCTGATCGATGTTTCTCTCTCATCGATGTTTCTAACTCTCTATCCCTCTCCCTTCCTCTCTGTAAAAAATCAATAAAATATATTTTTTTTTAAAAAAGGAAATTTAAATATTTAAAAAAACACACTTCATGTATCCAAGTAAACCACTGAGTCCTGATCGCCGATGGTCAGCACATGCCTGGCGTGACATGTGTTGAGAGGAACACCCTAAACTCGGACGTCATGACTGTGGGCCTGAAATGAGCAAAGCCTGTCACACATGCGAATTAGTTTTTCTCACCATGTCTTCACCGGACAATGCATTTCTCCATCAGGGAAGGAGAAGGAGGACATTACAGAGCCCAGCCCATCACGGTGGGCACAAGGAACAGATGCTGTGCCTCCTTAGACCGTAACCAAGTCTGAAAGCCACCTGGGAGCAGGCCGGTGGGCAGATGGAGGAGAGCACAGCGCGTGTCACAGGCGATGGCAACATCCTGCAAAGGGGCGGGAATCGGAGGAAACAACACGGGGCTACATCCTGGCCCGATCTTGGTTGTCCCCACACAAAGTCTTAGGGGGAAGGAACACTGCGGAGATTAATGTCACCATTTGTCGTTTTATAGCCAAGAGCCGGAAGTCGTGAAGGCCTTATTCATCATGGACAGATTGGAGGCCCTTGAAATACACAAAGTATATTTCACACACGAAGGTCTCTGCCTGGCTTGCTGATCTACCGCGGACTATGGAGTTGTCATTAGAATGGTAGCGATCTGCCTGTGGCAAAAGAAGGCGGGGGTGGGGGGATGTGGTATATAAAAAAAGGCTTCTGTTTCAAGCTTAGAGAAGACGTACATATTTACTAGTACAGTGGTACCTCGAGATACGAGTGCCCTAACATACGAGATCTTTGAGATACGAGCCATCAAGCGAGCGATTTTTGCTTTGAAATACGACCAACATTTGAGATAGGAGTAATTGCTCAGATCGGCCTCCTGCACACGACCCACCAGTTTACCGCGACTCGAGCGTCTCATAGTTTCCCAGTCCTCAAGGTTACGGAATGAATTAAACTCGTATCTCGAGGTACCATTGTATAAGGTTCAGGTGTGTCTGTAGATAAAAGGATGGATGGATGGATGGATGGATAGATGTTTTTTTTTTTTTAAATCTTTCTCCAATTTCTCCAAAACTTCTCCGTGAGACTGAGGGAAGCATTGTTTGAAAAACACCACCAGGGAGACAAAAAGAATGAGTTTTTGACATAAGCTTAAAATAAATGCTGGCCAGAGAAAGGGGAGTGAAATATGAGTACCAGTCGATGAAGGAGGTGACCTTGACCATAAGGACATGCAAGGTGACGTGGCAGAGCACCCTGGTGCACCTGCCAAACTGAACTGCTGTCAGGTGAGTTCCCCCTGGGGGGCCACAGGTGCTCCCCACTTGGTGGTCTGTCCTGACGAAACACTGGCAGCTAATTGTACTTTGAAAATAAAGAGATTTGTGATTTATGGTTCACAAAATATGTACCTGCTCCCACGTCTTCTCGACAGCTCTATTTTGTTCAAGAGGAGTTATGTGTTCATTGAGATTGCTTTATAGTTTATCTTCCACATCACTGTAAGGCAGACTCGGAGCTGGGTACTTGTGTGAAGCCCCGTCTGTCTGGGGCGGTATGAGGAATTAATCAATAAGAAGATTCCTTATTAATCACACTTCTACTACTAAACATGGATTTCCTGCCTTTTTTTTATTGGAGGGGGTTAGGCACCTCATTTTAATTGCAGGGCTCCCTGGGTTTTGCCCACAGAGCCTGCTGAGCCAGCAATCATGCCACTGAGCTGTCACATGCACATGACCTGACACTCACAGACTCCTCCTTAAGGCACCCACTTGCCCGTAAGTTGAGAAGCTAAGAAAGCTCTTGACGATTTTATTTGTCAACTGGAGGCCTGGTGCACGAAAAGTCATGCACTCAGAGGAGGGGTCCCTCAGCCCAGCCTGCACCCTCTCACAATCTGGGACACCCTGGATAGGGTCCCTAGGTCTGGCCTGAGATCAGGGCCTATGGGGGCTTTCCTTCCCTGGGCTGTAGGCAGTTGGCCCCACCCCTGCCACTGCCACTGCTTGCCATCTGTGCCAGGCTATCCCCCTCCCCTGCCACCGGTGGCCTCTCTCTGTAGGTGACAGGCTGGGGGTGATGACTTGGCTGGCCTGGGCTCTCTCTTTCTTGGCTGGGGGGGCGGAGGCAGCCCTGCGAGGGGCCGTCTGCCTACCTGATCATCCCTAGTCAATGGTCTGCCTACCTGATCACCCCTAACTGCTGGTCTGCCTACCTAATCATACTAACTGCTGGTATGCCTACCTGATCACCTCTAACACCCTGCCTGCCTGCCTTATTACCCCTTACCGCTTGCTTGAGGGCAGGGCCAGCACTGACTTCCGGTTGGTCAGCCTCCAGTCATTACTGGTCATTACGACCCAAGGTTTTTATATATTAGGATTGTACATAAATGAAGGTGAAAATAAAAGCTTGCTGGAGGTTTCTGTGCTTTGTTTTCTTCTTCCTTCTTTCTTTTTTTTTAAAATTATTGCTGACACTATTACAGATGTCCCCCATCTGCTCTGTCCCCCTCTGCCCACCTCCATACAGCCCAGCCCCCACCTCTGGCCAGCACCTCACTGTTGGGTCTAGGGGTTATTCATCTCTGTTCTTTGGCTAATCTCTTCACCTTCTCTCACCCAGTCCCCTCTGACCTCCTTCACGCTTCCTCTGCTTCTGTTTTGCTCATCAGTATATCTTTTTTCTTTAAAAAACATGTTTTATGGATATGTTAGAGTGAGAGGAAAGAAGAGGGATTGAGAGAGAGAAACATTCATGAGCGAGAAATGTCATCAGTTGGCTGCCTCCTGCATACCCCCTGCTGGTGCAGTCGTGGCCTGTGCCCTGGTGGAAAATGAACCCATGGCTTCTTGGTCCTGGGTCAACACTCAACCACTGAGCCACACCAGCCTGGCTCCTCAGTGTACCTTCTTTTTTTTAATGTATTTTATTGATTTCTTTACAGAGAGGAAAGGAAAGGGATACAGAGGTAGAAACATCGAGGAGAGAGAAATATCAATCAGCTGCCTCCTGCACGCCCCCCACTGGGGATGTGCCCACAACCAAGATACATGCCTTTGACCAAAATCGAACCTGGGACCTTTCAGTCTGCAGGCCGATGCTCTATCCACTGAGCCAAACTGGTCAGGGCTCCTCAGTGTATCTTAATCACAGGTTGGTTCCTTCCTTTCCCGAGTTAATCAGTAGAAGGAGCAGGGAGCAGAGCCACAGGGTCCGTGTCGGGGATCTCAGGATGATAGCTTAACGTCTCTGAGCCCAGCAAGCTGTCATCCCACAGCGAGGGGTGATGTGTACCCAAAGGTGCAGGCTCTATGGGCAGAGACCAGTGCACCCCCATCCCAGGGGGATCACAAGTTCACATCCCAATCTGACACATCCTCGCTTCTGCTCCCTCCCTCCTCCACGCCCCCTCCACTGCAATGGTGACCACAGGGGGGGCGCCTGGGAGGGAGGAGGAACGGACCAGGAAATGGTAAAGAGGAAACGGACAAGGTAAAGGCCCAGGGGACCTGAACAGAGGATGCACCTCAATTAATTACCAGTATCAGTAACGACGGCATGTCACACACCGCTGTAACACGCTAATAGCGGCAAAAATTGGGTGCAGGGTCTACGGGAATTCTTTGCATTTCCTGTAAATCTAAAATGTCACTAAAAAATAAAATAAAATAAAATTCACTGAATAAAACCAAACGGTACAAGAGGCTATGATTTTGCACTGTCTCCTGACCGCCCCCACCGAGGACAGTGCATTGTTATAAAACGACTTCTCTATTTTGAGGAGACGGCACACGGACCTTTTTAAGTCCCAGCAGCTCAAAGCTTCTCTCAAGGTGCTTCCGCTTGGCAGCGGCCCTCCTGTCCTCTGTTCTCCCTGAGATCTTAAAAGCACCGGGCACTCGGGAGGGAGGAGAGAGCGTTATTTATATGGGGCCAGAGTGGCTCCATCCACAGAGGAAGGAGAGAAAAGGAAATAAAGTTATGTAAAGCCTTCCTTTTGCTAGCTGCCCTCAAAGAGTCCAGGATGACAGAACAGGCTTTATTTCCATGACAAAAGGTCTATTGTTCTCAATGCTGCACAGCTAAGGAAGCGGCCCCTCCTGCATTATCAGGCACTGGTAACCACTGTGAGGTGCAGAACCATCCCTAATGGAGCGAGGAGAAAAGAGATGAAGAAACTTCCAGGCCATGAGGGCTGTCTGCTCCCTGAAACCCATGATCTCCACTCCGCCCTGTAAACCCCGTGATCCCACTCTGCCCGGCAGGTCCTGTGACCCCCCTCCACCCTGCAGACCCCGTGACCTCCCCTGCACCCCGCTGCCCTGGGCCACACTGTCTCACAGACGGCAGCCTTCCGGAGATGAAGGCCTGAGAAGCATCCAGTCTGATCTGTCAGTCCTCAGTTAACATCACGTGTCCCTCTGGACATACACACCACCCTCTGCTTCCAGAACTCAGGAGTCCAGGTCCCGCTGCCCTCTCACTGGCGCCTAAAGCATCTATTTTCTGTCTCCTTTTCTTTTAAAAAAACCACGTTTTTATTGATGTCAGGGAGGAAGAGAAAGGGGGAGAAAGAGAGAAACATCAATGATGAGAGGAAATCATTCATCAGCTGTGTCCTACATGCCCTGAAATGGGGCTAGAGCCCACAACCCCGGGCCCATGCCCTGACCTGGAATCGAGCTGTGACCTCCTGGTTCATAGGTCAACCCTGAGCCACACCTTTTCAAATACAGAATATGTATAAGTGCCCTGCGATGAGATATCATTTCCACAGATGAAGCCAAGCAGAGAGAACTGCTTTCTATGCACACACAGCCATGTTTGTGGAAGCGGGAATCACCTCAGAGACCCTGCCCCCAACCTCCAGCATCTCTATGTTTTCTCCACAAGAAACAAACCCCACGGTGTCAGCAGTGACCAGTGCGGAAACCGCAGGCCCCGCCCGCCAGCACCTCCTCGGTGGGAATGACAGCGTGTCTGTGTCCCACGTGGAGTGGCCACCGGGCCTCAGCTCCGGGGAAAGGAAGCCCGCGTGTCCGCTCCCGTCAGAGCGGGAGTTTAGCTTCTCGGCTTTGATATTGTGCAGTCACCGGTGAATCAAGTGGGGGAGTGGAAA
This sequence comes from Lasiurus borealis, assembly GCA_004026805.1. NCBI lineage: Eukaryota > Metazoa > Chordata > Mammalia > Chiroptera > Vespertilionidae > Lasiurus > Lasiurus borealis. The sequence goes on from PVJN01001476.1 coordinate 121,921, forward strand.
TGGGAAAACAGACAAAACAGCAAATCAAAGCAGGAGACGCATCAGAGACGGGCCAGTGAGTGTGGCTCAGCCCGACACCCCGCAGCTCGCTCCCGGCGAGATCAAGGGGGAGGCGGCGGTGGGGGCCTCGCCTGGGATTCTGACGGAGCCAGAGGGAGAGTCCCAGACATGAAGGGAGTTGGAGATAACAGCTGCCTCACACCCCCGTTCTGGTCTGTTAGAGGGACCGGGGCACTGCCGAGGCCATCGCAGCGCAGAGCGTGCTCTCGGGATTCTTAAGGCTCCGGCAGCAGGCTGAGGCATGCTGGGAAACTCCCTGAAGACACAGATGCTCCCCTTCTACGTTTGTTGAGGATGAACACAGAATACTGAGGACCGCCTGTGGCCAAGGGAAATACTCATCATCCTCTGTGACCATGATTGCCGTGTGCTGGTTACAGAAGGGACACGCTAACCTGGCTGGCAGTTGTAATCCCTCCTCCAACCCCCGGGAGCCTGGGGATAAACCTCGGACTGTGGTCCTTTCCCATTCAAGAGCTGTCCGTGATCATGGAAAGATTAACAAACAACAGATTGTGAAATTACAGCAGGAAGATTAAGGAGAGGTGGGGGAGATAAGAGATCAACCAAATGAGTTGTATCTATGCATATAAGTACAACCAATGAACATAGACACTGGGAGGTTGGGGTATGCCTGGGAGGGAGGGGGGGCAATGGGGAGATATGTATACATGTAACACAACAACAACAACAAAAAGATTAACAGCCGAGACCGGTTTGGCTCAGTGGATAGAGCGCTGGCTTGCGGATTGAAAGGTCCCAGGTTCGATTCCGGTCGGGGGCATGCACCTAGCTTGCAGGCACATCTCCACTGTGGGGCGTGCAGGAGGCGGCTGATCGATGTTTCTCTCTCATTGATGTTTCTGACTTTCTATCTCTCTCCCTTCCTCTCTGTAAAAAATCAATAAAATATATTAAGGAAGAAAGAAAGAAAGAAAGGGGGGCATATCTAGGGAACATAAAAATCAATTTCCTTTAACACGGTTTTGAGAGAAGGAACAGACGCTGACACGGGATGGTCAAATTCTCTCCCAGGGCTTCTCCCGGGCTTTGAACTTACACACTAACGGTCCTTCTACCGTCAATGCCAGGACCATCCAATCCCCTGCTCCCAGTGACCAGTCTGCTGGGGCTTTCTCTAAGCTATGGATTCTCATAGGTGTTTTACCGAACATCCCAATTGTGTCAGTTATCCTCACAGCAATCCTAGGATGAGATCTTCTCATCTCCACCGAGGGGTAGGGAATCTGAGATGCACAGGCCTTAAATCACTTGCCTGGGACACCCAACTACTAACTGTAAAGTTGTGGGAGTCTGAATGCAAGACTTCCTGTTCTCCACAGCTATGCTGTTGGGGAATAACCACCTTTTCACCATTAAAAAAAAAATCATCATCTTGAGATACAGTTTACATATCAAATAACGCATCCATTTACATGTGGAAATCAATGTTTTTGAGAGCACGTAGAGAGTCCTGCCACCATCACTGTAATGTACGTTTAGACCTTTCCATCACCACAGAATGAAACCTCAGCCCCACTCACGGGCACTCTCTATTCTCCCATTGGTTTTAAATCTTAGTCTCCCACCTTCTATTTTCCTGGCCACTGCAAAAGATTCTGCTTTCCTTAGTGAAACTGAAATCTGGACCCCATCCGGCAGGTGGAACTCGCCTCTCCGAGTGTGGCTTGCCTTTGGGGACGTGTCTTATTCTTTTATCCAGGACAACGGGGTGAGCCGAGAGCTCGGGTCAGCAACTCTGCTTGTCACTGGCCGGCAGTCATGGGATTCAAGGCAAGCTGCCCCAGGAGCCTCCCTGTCTGGGTCCATCATCAACGTTACGCAACGTGAGGATGCAAGGCCTTCAGGGACCTAGATGTCTGGCAGGAATAAAAACCTACTCCCCAATTCTCTTTCTTTTCTTTTTAAAAAAATACATTTTATTGAATTTTTTACAGAGAGGAAGAGAGAGGGATAGAGAGCTAGAAACATCGACTAGAGAGAGAGACATCGATCAGCCGCCTCCTGCATGCCCCTCACTGGGGATGTGCCCGCAACCAAGCTACATGCCCTTGACCGGAATCGAACCAGGGACCCTTCAGTCCGCAGGCCGACACTCTATCCACTGAGCCAAACCGGTTTTGGCTCCAATTCTCCTTCTGGTCATACTTCACACAGCCTCCCCCGAGAAGGCGGAAGAAGAACCAAAGGTTAGTGTGCCCCTCCTGTAACCCGGATGCTGCACAGCAGTTCCTACGGCCTCTTTGGATTGAGGTGAATTCCAGGTTTGGCGCTAACCTGAAGTGTTTTCGTAACAGCCTCCTCTGTGCTTCGGTGGAAAATGTCAAACGTTTATAGCTGGTATTTAGCCTGCCCGACCGAGGTGAAGGGCCCCCAGGAAGACAATTTCACCCGCACTGACATGGCACAGACCCAGGGCAGGAGGCAGGATGCCCTGCCATAAGGGTGGCGTTCCCACGGGAGCTCTCCTCTGACATTTCTGCTGCTTCCTCCGGCCATCACAGCTCGGGGTGACATACTGCTTTCTTGCCGAGTGGATATAAATAGCAGCAAAATGTTGAAAAAGAACCGCAGTGCTACAGAGGGGGGTTCGGGTGAGAAACAGGCTTTGTCTGCTCGGCCTCTTAAGCACCCTGGCTGGGAGAGGAGAATAAGAGCTTTGCGAACCAACACCGGGACACTTTCCTTTTGGAGGATGTTTTAACTCAGAAAAAATAAAAAAAAACTTACAAAGAGAATTATTTAACAAATGGACTGCCTCGGTCAGGATTCTCCCCAATTTGTATAGTTTTTCTAAGACTAATAAATCCAACCTTGAGTGTGACCGGGATGTTAAGAGATCGTCTAAATTCGCAATGCGGTCTACATTCTTTTACCCGCGAAGTTCTTTTGTGAAATATCCTTTGATCACGAAACCTCACTGGATGAATCTTGAAAATTAACGGTTTCACTTATCTTTCTTAAAAGCCTACTTCTACTTTTTTTTGTCTAAAATTTCAAGGGCTTTTTTTCTCCTCCCTACTTAACTCCCATGTATTATGGAAAGCATTTACCAACTGCATAATTGGGTGCAGCGCGGCTCCCTACATTATAACCAGTGAACTTGGAATGGATTCTTTCCTCAGGAAATTTTATGATTAAAATCTGGCTATATAATTTATGAACCTTAAACGGTTTGGCTTCTGTGCAGGCTTTTATATAAGTTAATTATCATGAACCATCAGAGATGTTTCAGCTTTCCCTTCCATATGCTTCAACCTCTTCTTTGTCCTGCTTTGAGCGTTAGGGTTCCAAGATTCTCTCGCTTGTGCTCCCTCCCCGCTTCCTCTGAGCAGAGCTCACAGGGTTCTGTTATTCTGTGTCTGGGGAGACCCCCCACGGAACAGAAGTGCTCCACTGCTCGCCCAGCAGTGTCCCCCCCTTTTTTAATCCTCACCCCGCGATATTTTTTCCATTGGTTTTCAGACAGAGTGGAAGGAGCGGGGGAGAGGCAGAGAGGGAAAGATCAACATGAGAGAGACTCATTGATTGGTTGCCTCCTGCAGGGGATCGAACCCACAACCAAAGTACCTGCCCTGGACTGGGGATCAAACCCAGGGCCCTTTGACCTGAGGGCCAATGCTCTCTCCATTGAGCCACTTGCCAGGGCCCCATAGTGTCCTCTTGCCTTCTCTCTACTCGCTCAGTCCACGTTCCTCAGCTCCCGGCTACTGCTGTCAGGATGTTCTGCCAGGTTTCCTGGTGTGACCTTCACCCGAGGCTTTTCATTTCTACGCAAAGCCATATTGGTGTAACGGATTGATATCTACAGCCACCTACAACTGTGCTCAGTATGAGGAGAGCTATCAAAAGTATCAAGAAAAATTACCCTTTTAATAGGTAGTGTATCAGTGTCTCATCCAACCCTCTTCCTCAGCCGGATTTCCACTCTACCCAGTATTTGCCTTCATGTCTAAGTCTACTAGGATCCATGAATATAGAGTGTGAGATGACTTTGGAAGTGCTAAGAAATGTCACGGTTTGATAGGTCAGGAGATATCTATAAATGTCATGTTTCACCTACTGCAGCTGCCTACCCCAGTCTCAAGTCTCCTGCATAATTCATCTTCCATAATTCATCATAATTCATCGCCTTGAGAGGTCAATGGAGCTGGGTCAAAACAAGCGGGGCGCCGGCCGGATTTGTGAAAGGCAGGCAGTTATCAGAAAGCTTGATGTAAGATGTGATCTCTATGGTATGGAGCCAGAATGAGCCAGAATACAAAGGCATATGGAGGAGCGAGAGTTCACGCCTGAAGTGTTTCATGGCAGAGGTTAAAGGAACAGCCATCAGGAGCCGCAAAGGTGCTGTCTCGATTCAGCACCACGGAGAGCGCCAACCACAGGCCCCTCTTACCCAAGGTTCCCTGTGTCTCTGCCATAGAGAGTCTGGTCCCTGTGTCTGTGGTGTGTGGAATGTCCAAGAGACGCCTTAGGGCGGGGCTGGTGTCAGGCGGAATAAGCCAGTTTTCCACTCTTCTATCCCTGGAGGTATGTGTCAGGATATTCCCTCCAAGACAGTGGTTCATCAACCTTCCTAAGGCTGAGATCCTTGCATACAGTTCTTCATGTGGTGGTGACCCCCAACCATGAAATTTTTCTACTGTTATGCATTGTGATGTAAATATCTGCATTTTCCGATGGTCTTAGGCGACCCCTGTGAAAGGGTCGTTTGGCCCCCAAAGGGGTCTCAACCCACAGGTTAGAACTGCTGCTCTAAGACTCTGCATTTCCAGGGATGGGGGAAGGCCTTTAGAAACCATTTCTTCATTAACAACATCCACAACAGACTGTCATGGAACTTTGTTAGATCAGGGCAGTGCCTCACAACTTCCATTTGTTCAACAACAACAACAACAAGAAGAACTGCGATTGGCCGGTTTCCTGACACTTCCGCACACAATGGTGCTAGCTTCCCCCTGGAGTTTTATGCAGTAAGTCCAACACTTTTTCACTGGACAGTCTTTGAAATACATGCAGGAAGTTAATGTGTCTCTTCTTAGCCTTCTCTGGTCAAGGTTAATCACAGCCCGTTTCTTCAACGGTTGTTTAAACACGTCATTACTCTCTTCTCTCTGTCCCATTTGTTTGCCAAAGACCATCGTAAAATAGGTATCCCGGAATTGTTTCTGGAGGGTTCCAGGCATGGTCTGAGGCAAGACGGTTTATGATGGGACTGTCATGTGAACTCCCTGCGTGGATCTGGAAACTTATTCTGTGAGTGCAGCCTGCGACGGCCCTGGTCTCACTTAAAATCCACTTACCACAGACTTAGACCCTCACTGAACATCCAGGTCTCCCGCCAGTCTTGTGGGTCAGAGTCTCTCCCGTTTTAAACGTGTACAATTGATTTTTAAAAGTCCAAGGGTAGAATTTAATCAAATTAAAATCTATCTTGGTATCTGTCCCACAGTACAGCCTGACATTTACACTCCTTTAATTATAAAATGCGCCTCTTGATTTGAGTATTATGAAAAGCCTGATCCATGCCGTTTTCAGGCTGTTATTCAGGCTATGGATTCAAATCCTTAAGAAGATGCTCGTGCTTCTTCCAGGAAAATGATTCTAGGAAACCCTTAAAGCACGCCCTCATGCTAGCAACCAGGTCCTGTGCTATATATAGGGCGTGTTTCTAATTTGTCACTGGAATACTTACGGCAGGAAAGAAAAGCAATTTTTGCTAGAAATTACATTTAAGAAACTCATTATGGCTCCAAGTATTTCCTATTCCCTTTTGCAAAGTCCAAACATGAGGGTTTTTCAGGAACCCATTTAAAATGTGTCAGTAATAACAGTTTTCAGAATCCACTTTTAGAGACTGCGAACCTGAGCACATTCACCCCCAGTCCCTTGCGAACACCGACGGACTGCCGGCCAGGAAGGTGCACGAGGATTGGCTCCTGTTTTCTAGCGTCTGGGAAGAGGAGAGCCATCCCGGTCAAACTCTCAAAGCAAACCCATCCTTGTCCCTCTCTTCTTCCTCCTCCTCTTCTTCCTTCCTCCCCCTCTTCTTCCTCCTTCCCTCTCTTCTTCCTCCCTCCCTCCCTCTTCTTCCTTCCTCCCCCTCTTCTTCCTCCTTCCCTCTCTTCTTCCTCCCTCCCTCCCTCTTCTTCCTTCCTCCCTCTCTTCTTCTTCCCTCTCTTCCTCCTTCCTCCCTCTCTTCCTCCTTCCCTCTCTCTCCCTCCTCCTCCCTGTTTGCCTCCCTCCTCCTCCCTCCCACAATGCTTTCTGCCACCACACACAGAAGAGGCACTCAGACTTGGGGAGAACAGAGAGAAATCAGCCAGTGGTCCTTAAGGAGGCACAGGAGGGAGCCCCCACATCCCTAAAGCCGCTCAGCCATGGGGTAAATATAGGGCTCCATTGGGCTGTGAGCATGGATTATTCTAAAATAACAAAATCAAAGAGAAATGGAGTACCTTGGACGATATACTCAAGGGACTCTCTCTGTGGCTCAAACACTTAGATTTATTAGCAACCTTCAAAGTGTCCACATTTTCATATTGTTCAGTCAGAATCTCATTCCTTTAATCTCCAACATTCAGCAACGACTCTCAACCCCGGCTGTTAGATTACTCTCCTACCAAGACAAAGGATCCCACGGATAGATGTAACCCCGGACCGGAAGAGGTCCCGCATCCCAGCCGCGCACCCTGGCTGACATGGCCGCGTCCTGTAATCACAGCTATAGGCCCAGGGTTCGCTAATACATTCGCCACCACACGTGAGAGTCACAGAAAGCTTCGCAATTAGCCATTCATATGCAGATGGGAGGCTACAGACAGATCACGTGGCCTAGGAATGCGATGCAAGTGCTCCTCTGACAATCACACTCCGGGAGCACCAACCCCATTGTCCTCCCTTTCTGCAAGGCTTGCCCACCATGAGGGTAGAGGGCCTGTCAAAACCAGCACCCACCAAAGGCAGAAGTACAGAGGAGACACCTATGTCCTTTGGATAGGGAATCCCCATGAAAGTAACTGGCTAGGCCTGGCCAGTGTGGCTCAGTGGTTGAGCATTGGCTCCTGCCCTAGGAGGTCACGGGTTCAATGCCCACACAGGGCTCATGCGAGAGTTGTGACTGGATTCCCCAGCGGGGGCGGGCAGGAGGCAGATCAATGTTGATGCTTCTCTCTCTCTCTCTCCCCAGCCCTCTCTCTCTCTCCCTCTCCTTCCCAGGCTCTCTAAAACCAATAAAAATACATTCTTTAAAAACCCTGGCCAGGATTGTGACATTCTACTATCAGATAAGCCCGGCAGGGAAATTCAGTCCTCCTTTCCCTGTCCCCGGCAAGAACCCAGCCAGAAAGGGAGACGGGAAGGGTCAGTGGGGAAAGGGAGACAGGCGTCCCTGTTGATGTGTTCAACGCACTAACAGCAGGAGCGTCACTGACGGTTCCCATAGCAACTGCCGCGTGCCTCCTAGACCCGGGAAATGAAGTTCCGAAAATTAAACCCACTTTGAGCATCAGGAAACAGGGCCCTTAAGCAAGGGACACCATAGTTAGGTCGTGTTTCCAATGAAGGAACGTTCACTGCTCCCCAAGTGGAGGCTGGGGTGGCAGTGCACACAGTAGGAGCTCATTCTGGGCTATACAAGGCCTCCTCAGGGAGGGAAAGGATTCCCTCTCCCCTCTCCCCCCTCCCCACTTCTTGGCCACACGTCCAGGGGAAGGTTCAGTGTCTGTGAGCACAGGATCTCCTCGGGCATCAAAGAGAATAGACAGACGTCTTGTCCCTACACACTGAGGCCTGGGACGAGAGTCAGAAATTTGGTGTCACCCACCAGTAAGGAAAGTTCGTGCACAGGAACTCACTATGGCTCACGAATGCCAATGGGCATTACATTTCCATGACAGCCCAAGAGAGAAAGGGGGCAGGGATCTGAAACATGTGTGAGGGGTCCCTGGCTGCAGCCACTGGGGTGTCCCTGGGCACCCCACAACCCAGGCCTTCTGGCGTCCTGATCTGAAAGAGGCCCCAGGATTTCAGACCGGTGGGCTTTATTGCTGCGAAGAGTGACTGAGACTTCAAAAAACTGACTTCAGGGCTTCTATCAATTTTAGGAAAGAGCAAGATTAACTTTACAAATAAAGAAACTGGAGGACATACATCTGATCTGCTCTATATTTAAAAAGCCACTTGCATTCCCCTATTTAAAAAATATCGACACACAGCCCAGCCGGCGTGGCTAAGTGGTTGAGAGTCGACCTGTGAACCAGGAGGTCAGGGCTCGATTCCTGAGGGTTGTGGGCTCGATCTTTAGTGTAGGGCATGCAGGAGGCAGCTGATTGATGATTCTCTCTCATTGATATATTCTCTCTCTCCCTCTTACTTCCTCTCTGAAATCAATAAAAATATATATTTTAAAAACCCACAAAACCACAAACTAGCAGGTTATAATAACCTGCAAGGCCTTTTGGCCAATGAAAAGGACCTGATATAAATTCTCTGAGCAATCTCTGGGCAGAAACCATTCTGCAAACGCTGTATTGATAAGGCAAACTGTCAGAACTTAAGAGGAGTCTATAAAAATTGGGGTAAAAAAAATGGGGATCCATGGAGGCTTCAGAATCTCACCCATTCATTTTTATTTTAAATTTTTTAAAATATATTTTACTGATTTTTTACAGAAAGGGAGAGGGTTAGAGTTAGAAACATTGATGAGAGAGAGAGACATTGATCAACCGCCTCCTACACACCCCCTACTGGGGATGTGCCTGCAACCAAGGTACATACATGCCCTTGACCGGAATCGAACCTGGACCTTTCAGTCCACAGGCCGACGCTCTATCCACTGAGCCACAACGGTTTTGGCCCACCCACTCATTTTGAGATAAAGTTCTTAAATTTGTGGATGCCCCTGGTACTGAGGGGCGGCAGACAGCCCCCACATTCACCTGCAGATACACCTCGGAAGTGACACCGAAGTGGCCATCCATGGGAAAGAAGTGAGTAATCAACATGAAGAAGAAGCAGCAGTCCCACGGAATCCAGGAGGCGTCTGCGAGGCCGGGACAGTGACTGCGAAGCCTATTAGCAATGGCCACCGGCATCGTTGTTTAAAATACGCCTCATTTTCTAATATTTCTATTAGGGACAAGATCCTGTTTCTCCATTAGGGAAAAAGAGAAGCACCGGGTTTTATTTAAGAAAAGAATATAAAGGGAGATGATTTCAGAAATTCCTTCAGCTTGTTAAAATATCAAAACATGGCTGCTTCTGAGGTACCGCTATTAACTTTAGAACTGGGAAATTAGCACGCCAGAAATAGCAAGTGTGAGTCTGGAACAGTCTTAAAACCCACGTGAAGCGTGTCTTGGAAAGGCAGAAGTCTCCTGCGGCTCACACTGTGAAGGTCGCAGAGTTTTCTGGAAGGGAATGGTATGCGGCTGATAAATGCGTTCGTGTACGCTCTCCGTTTTCATTCACAGAACCTCAAAAGGACGAGTTTGAAGTAGGGGCTGGAGGCAGGTTATTCTCGCTCAGCCCTTAAACAGTCCGGCCTCTACCGGATGTGAGGAGACTCTGATGCAGCATTCTGGAGGTACCCCCAGAGCACTTGCGTTTGCATCTTCAAGACAAAATCCTGGGCTCAGAGAACCGAGAATATCAATGGGCAGCAATACCAGGCCACAGACTGCCTTGGCTCATGCCCACTGAGCTGGAGAGAAACGGGACGTGGGTCCCCTATTTCACCTGGACACCATCGGAAAACTCCCAGCCCCTCCTCCTCCCCGGCCATGCCTTGATTGAAGACTGTGGCCACCGAGACGGGCTGAGCAGTAAGTGACTCGGTTCCCAGCTGCCGAGGTGCAATTCCATCCCACCCATTCCCTCTCAAAAATGTGTGTTAGCCTGGCGGGTTGAAGAGAGTTCTAGAACTTGGTCTAGCCTCCCCCACTGCGCTGGCACTTCACCATCACTAGGATCATGTGGTTTGTGACCTTGAAGGTGTGACAACGTCACAGGTGAGAGCCTGTGGATAGGCTACTCGTCAACATGAATTCCGGGGAAGCACACATACCTTCTTCCTATTTCAGTTTTCAGGGGACTTACAAAGCCCCCTCCACCAAAGGACAAGAGCTTTTACATCCGCCCAAGTAAACACACACAAGACAAATCAACCTGATGAAAGAACGAAACAGTCACAGTGCGGGCAACTCGGAAATCCACCCCATGCACCATGTATGCATTCCTGGCTGCGGGCGCATGAGCTGGTGGGTGTGCCCAGGCTGGTGTACCAAAGGGGAGATGGCGGTGCCCAAAGCATGGCTATCTTTATTTTCTTAAATATATATATTTTATTGATTTTTTACAGAGAGGAAGGGAGAGGGATAGAAAGTGAGAAACATCCATGAGAGAGAGACATCGATCAGCTGCCTCCTGCACACCCAACACTGGAGATGTGCCCGCAACCAAGGTACATGCCCTTGACCGGAATCGAACCTGGGACCTTTCAGTCCGCAGGCCGACGCTCTATCCACTGAGCCAAACCAGTTTCGGCGACTGTTCCTATTTAGAAGAAAACAAATAGCGGTTTCTAGATCCAAACCACTAGAGGTAGAAATACACAATCTGACAGATAAAGGAAAACCATATTCCAGCAGTTCAACCTGTGAGGCAGGACAACAATCCAATCAGCAGGAACCGAGAACCCGAGGTCTGGAACTCGAAAGCAGATAAGGGAGACACCCCTCAGCGGAGAATCCTCAAGCTGCGCGCCATGCCATCAGGCAGTGGGAACTGATTGTTGGTGCTAAAAGTTTTGATGTCTCACGTCTCCAGAATTTTCCATTTATTTTGGAACAAGCATTTTAGGGCAGCCTTCGCAAAAACGATTTCAAGCGGGACCCATCTCCAATTTTCTCCCCAAAGTCAATGAGAAAATGTGTCTCAGACTTGGTAATCAACTTCTCTAGAATGTTCCTTCTTGCTGTTAGAAACCATGAATTGGAAGAGTTTTGGAACAGGAGTACAGGTTATTTCGCTCTGTCTCGCCAGCGTTGAGCTGGAAATGTCCCTGTGTCACGTTAGTCTGACTCCCCCCTTTTTAGCTCGGAGCACATGACTTCATTGGTGTGCTCACTCTGCATATTTATACCTAATTCCTAGATTCGCTGGGAGATGTGAATTTTATCAGTTGTCAGAGGCAACTCAACATGGGATGGTGAGATGGGGAAAAATCGAATTATATTCAGATGCAACGTAAGCGGGCGCCCATCTGGCTAGACTATAAGCTTGAGATAAATGCAATTTTCTTTTCTTCACCGCATCTGATTAGGCATGGAAGCTATTTCTCCGGGGGTGAGAAGATAGCAACCGAGGGGTGGGGGGGAGCGTCCTTTAAAACCCACATTCCCCCGCTTTGTGGCGCTCTGTGCTGGCAGGAGAGGCCTGGTGCTCAGGCCCCTGGGTTCTGCCGTGTTGCCAGAACCTTCCCCATCTTGTGTGTATGTGATAAACAGTCTTAAAGAGAGGCGACCGGCCAGGGTGGCTCACTGGTTGAGCCTCGACTTATGAACCAGGAGGTCGCAGATTCTGCATCAGGGCCCAGGCCCAGGTTGTGGGCTCCATCTCCCTGTGGGGCGTGCAGAAGGCAGCCAATCCATGACTCTCTCTCACCGTTGATGCTTCTCTCCCTCCCTCTCCTTTCCTCTGTGAGATCAATAAAAATATCTTAAAAAGCAAAGGGGTGATCGTAGGCTGAGCAAAACTCCTAGGAAGATGCAGTCTTCTTTGGTTCTTTCCTTTTCAGCCTGAAAGAGAGCTAAGACCCACCGGGGGCCTATCAACGTGGCGAGGTAAGCCACGCCCCTTCTTCGTCCCTATTGACAGCCGTGAACTTCGTGTGTCTATGTGTAAGTCACGTGTTATATTCAGAACCTGTGAGGAAGTATCAAATAATGGCTGTCAATGAGGGAGAATGAATAGTGCATGAGGGAGGTTTGCCCGCCTGCTGTGCCCTGAGGGCGAACTTGAGCAGCTACACCACGATTCAAGACAAAATTTCTTACTTGGCTCTGGCCACCCCTGACTTCCTTCCGGTGGAAGACGGACGCTGTGATGAATTTCAAAACGATGGGCGCCCATCTTGCTTTGCTACTGGAAGAGGGGGTGGGGGTCTCACCCATCCTGTGCAACTACCACACCTGGATTAAGCCTAGTGGGGTCTTCCAGTGGAGAGCCACATATGCCACTATTTTCTCTATGGCGACCCCCTTTACTCTGTGGTTCACCAGGGGTGCTGATGCGGAGCACTCTCCTCAGCTTCCTGTTGGGCAATCCTGAACGTTAAATAGATAAGGAGGTGGACGGCAACCAATTAACTTCAACGCTGAGCCCTCCCATGATCCTCTAGTGCAGCGGTTCTCAACCTTCCTAATGCCGCGACCCTTTAAGACAGCTCCCCATGGGGTGGTGACCCCCAACCATAAAATCATTTCCGTGGCTACTTCATCACTGTCATTTTGCTACTGTTATGAACGGTCATGTAAATATCTGATAGGCAGGATGTATTTTCGTTGTTACAAATGGAACATAATTAAAGCATAGTGATTAATCACAAAAACAATATGTAATTGTATATTGTGAAATATGTATTTCTAATTACAAATAAATGAAATGTTGTCTTGAATCGTGGTGTAGCATGGGTAACAGTCTTCCTAGGACAACAGTAAACGACATTGCTACATTTTGCCACACCAAGGAGCGGTGTGTTGGTTCCTAAGACCATGGGAAATAGGTGTTTTCCAATAGTCTTAGGTGACCCCTGTGAAAGGGTCGTTTGACCCCAAAGGGGTGTTGACCCACAGGTTGAGAACCGCTGCTCTAGTGGTCCAAAGGCAAAAGGAACTGTCAACAGGGGAACTTTTTGGAGAGAGGGAAACAGTCTCTCTCCTGATTGCGGTGTTGATCCCATGACTGCCTATATTTATAAAACAAAAGAACTGTGCGCCAGAAGAGGGTGGCATTTACTGCGCTAATTATACCCCCAAACACAGCCACAAAAGCACACCTGGCATGAGAACGGCACAGCCACCAGACGCCTCTCGGGAGCACTGTGCTGAGTGGAAGGAGCCAGACAGAAAGGCTGCCTCCTGTGCGGCTCCGCTCGCATGGCTGCAGGTAGGAGAGGATGAGTCACGCGCCCCTCCAGCCCCACACAGGCACAGACACACCTCGCTCTCCTCACCACACTCCCGATTCTAAGGAGAAAAAAAACACCTCCGGTTTCCTCAAAGCTGGCTTCACACTCTCAGGAAGAAACCCGCGAGGGGTTTCAGAGCTGGATTTCAGAGTCGTGAGTAGGACTATTGCTCAGGAACAGAATGGCCATCAATGCTGGTGTGTCTCAGTGGATGAGCATCGCCAGTCCCATGCACCAAGAGGTCCCCAGTTCGATTCCCCGTCAGGGCACATGCCTGAATTGTGGTTTTGATCCCCCGTGGGGGATGTGCATGAGGCAGCCAATCACTGTTTCTCTTTCATCATTGATGTTTCTACCTCTCCCTCTTCCTTCCTCTCTTTTTAGAATAAAAAATATATTATATATAAAAAAACAGAATCTGTTTTTAATGTTTTGATTCAACTCTCTTAGAGAGAAGTCTGAGAGAGATCTCCTGGTGGTGTACTTTCAGCATATGGCTCCTCTGCCCCAAACTGATTTATTTATATTTTATTTATTTATTTATTTTTTAAAGTATATTTTATTGATATTTTACAGAGGGGAAGGGAGAGAGATAGAAAGTCAGAAACATCGATGAGAGAGACATCGATCAGCCGCCTCCTGCATGCCCCATAGCGGAGATTCACCCACAAGCAAGGTACATGCTCCCGAATGGAATCGAACCTGGGACCTTTCAGTCCGCAGGCCGACGCTCTATCCACTGAGCCAAACCAGTCTTGGCCCAAACTGATTTATTAATTTAAATAAATCTAGCAAGTCAAGAGCACAATTAAGTTCTGTATTTCCGTCCTTTGTTTGGAATAACTTAGAAAGAACAAGCTCATTCTATAGTATATTCTCTACGAACACTAGCCCAGAACACCATCTACTGGGCCCTTCAATTGCCCATCGGATTAACATAAACAAAATTCCTTGTAGGCAAACCTATCATGGTTTATGTTCACATTTCAAGCATTATCTTAGGGCAGACAGTACTTTGAAATATTATTCAGCCAGTAGAAATAATGAGTTCTATCATCTCTCTCTCTCTCTTTCTATCTCTTTCACTCACACACACACACACACACACACACACACACACAGAATACATTAGCCTATGCAATCACAAAGGATAGGGAGCCGGGATTCAGGAAGAAACAAGTTGAAGATGGAGAGGGGCATTCTCTTTCCTTTAAGTCTCCCACATAATGTAAAGTACTTCAGAGTCTCAGGGACTACTCTTGAATAAAAATATCACATGGTCTTACTTGTATGTGTAATCTAAGGAAAAAGATAAATTGATAAAAAAAAAAAAGATAGGCCTACAGACATGGAAGCCTGAAACAGACTGACAGATCTCAGAGGGAAGGTGGGTGGGGAGATGTTCACCAAAGAACTTACAAGCATCGACACAGACTACAGGCAGGTGAAGGCCTGGGGGGAGAGGGGAGGTAGTGGATGCAGGGAGACAAAGGGGAGGAAATGGGAGACATCTGTAATACCCTCCAAACTAAAATTAATTTCTTAAAAATGCATTTTATTGATTTTTTTACAGAGAGGAAAGGAGAGGGATGGAGAGCTAGAAACATCGAGGAGAGAGACATCCATCAGCCGCCCTTGCACGCCCCCTACTGGGGATGTGCCCACAACCAAGATACTTGCCCTTGACCAAAATCGAACCTGGGACCTTTCAGTCTGCAGGCTGACGCTCTATCCACTGAGCCAAACTAGTTTAGGCTAAAATTAATTTTTGAACGTAATAAATAAAAAGAATCTAAAACCTTATAAATAAATTACAACCCAAACTACCCTATAGACTTTTAGCCACTCAAGAAAGGGAAGAGCATTCTCCAAGACGGATAAAGAGTCTAAAGGACTAAACGAGGAGCTTTTAAAAGGGGTGTCCTCTGAAAAAAGGGCTTGTGCCCCCCAATTTAATTTGTTACTACTTCAGAATGCAAGCCGATGTAGAGCTCCTCCATTTTAAGCTATTTTTAAAAATAGTATGGAACGTCTTAAGGAAAACCATCACCCTATATATGTACCAACCAGAACCATCCATTCTCATGACTTCAAAGAACTAACCATCCTGGTCCCTCTCTCAAAAACATGTGTGCCTGGTCATGCCACTGGTGCCTCCTACTGACACACATAAGACATGTGCCTTCCTCATGTAATTAGAATAACACCAATCATGTTGAAACACAAGATGTAAATGGCCAAGACCTATGTCAAAATGGCCATTTCTCATAAAATAGCCAAGAGGGAGACATTTGGAACTCTCGAGCTAACAAAGAGGTATCTTGGGGCTTGGTTCTTTTGATGACCATTCTTCCTGTGGTGACCAGGTCTGCTCTCACGTTCAGTGGAGGGGACAGAGACATCAAGATAATCTTATCAGCCCAGTCTGGGTGGCTCAGTGGTGGAGTGTCGACCCATGAACCAGGAGGTCACGGTTTGATTCTTGGTCGGGGCACATGCCTGGGTTGCCGGCTTGATCCCTTGTGTGGGGCAGGCAGGAAGCAGCCAATCAATGATTCTCTCATCATCGATGTTTCTATCTCTCTCTCTCTTAAATCAATAAAAATACATATTTTTAAGAAGATAACCTCATCAGGGAATCATTAGCAGCAGTAAGTATCCAGCACTTAGGGATATGCATGCCCAGCCATTTCACAGCTAAGAATTTATTCTGAGTAAAAGATTAAAGATGAACTCAAGATTTATCTACAAAGGTAACCATCCCAGAGATGTTTATAATAGTGAAAAATAGGAAAGACTTTCCCATATAAAAGTAGGCATCTCTTGCCTAAATTCTGATATAGCCACATAACAGAATGATCTGTACAGTTACTGATGAATATATTCTTGAAGGATAACTCAAGATATACAAAAATGTTAAAGATATGATAATTTTGAGTGAAGAGAAGGAAAGCAGGATTCTGGTCTGCAGAGGCCGTAGGATCTCGTGGTTTTACACATGACTGTGCATGCAAACATGCACACACGCAGACAATGGGAGGATGCAGAGGCAGGCAAGCAGAGAAGGATGGGGGGTGTGGGGGGCGGGGAGGAGAGGCACACAGGCCTGTGGCTGTCGCCTCCTGGTGGTGGAAGGCAGGGCTTTGATTTTCTTCTTTAAACATTTTCCCCATTTTCTAAAATTTCAGCAATATATTTTGCATGTATCGATTTTATAATCTTACAAATACATTTACCTATATGGTATTCGATGCTGGTTTCATATGATTTTTTAAAAATAGGTACTTTTATTGACCTCAGAGAGGAAGGGAGAGGGAAAGAGACAGAAACATCTATGATGCCAGAGAATCCTCCATCAGCTGCCTCCTGCACACCCCCTACTGGGGATCGAGCCCGTAACCCAGCGAGGTGTCCTGACCGGGAATTGAACTGTGACCTCCTGGTTCATAGATCGACCACTAAGCCATGCTGGCCAAGCTCGTGAGATTTTTTTTTTATTTTGTGGTAGAAAGCAAGCAAGGGCTATTATGAGATCATTTATTTAGAAGATGAAAACGCTGCTCCTCTCTAATGCTTAGAATAAAGGAAATTGAGAACAAAACATATGGTCTAAACCATCACTTTTCTAAGCAGCAATGGAAACCAGGGATTGCTGTGGGGAAACAGCCTATCAGTCTTTTATTTCTGCAGAACCCGGAACCGCTCTCTGCTGAACAGCTTAACACGATGCCTGCAGAGGTTTAACCGCACGGTCGCACTCCTGCTGGAGCTAAGTCCCCGAGGAGCACGGAGACACTCCCGCCCACCGCAGACTTTCAGCTGCTCCTCGGTCAAGTGCCAGCGCCTAGCGCCAGGGGCGGGGCTCTGATGCTCTCTAGACACCCGTCTAACAGTCCTCGGACTCGGGTCCTCAGGAGGGAGAGGTGTGAAGGTGCCTCGGTGCTGTGCTTGGAGCAGGGTGGAGGGGGAGGAAGCCACCAGACCCAGCGGAAGGAAAAGCGGATGAAATCAGGCTGGTGGAGAAGAAGGAAGTGAGAGGAATTTTTTGTTTGTTTTTCAGAGAGGAAGGGAGAGGGAGAGAGAGACAGAAACTTCGATGATGAGAGAGAATCACGGACTGGCTGCCTCCCGCACGCCCCCGACTGGGGATCGAGCCTGCAACCCAGGCATGGGCGCTGACCGGGACTCGAACCGTGACTCCCGGTTCATGGGTCGATGCTGAACAGCTGACCCACACTGGCGGGCGAGAGAGATGGTATTTTTTCCATTTCTGGCAAACTTAAGGCTAGCTTCCTCTAAGAGAACTCTCGGCTTGAAATAAAGTTGGCATTTCAAAGAATTAAAACACTCCTGGTGGGAAAAGCACATCTAACTCGAGTTGGTGTTGCAGAGATCTCATGGTCCTGTCTGCCTGGAGGGACATGGCCCCCAGAGGTGCTCTCACTCTAGGACCCCCCCTCCTGACGGCCTTTGCTACTTGATGCACCCTCGTACCCAGAACCCGCTAACCTCGGTTCTACGTGGCACCCCGGAACTGACGCTGGCGGGGCTCCGGGGAGCGCAGGGAGTGGGCAGAGTGCCTGCTGGTGGAGGCAGAGGACCCGCTAGCACAGCAGCCTGGGCTGAGGCCATGGGGGTGACAGCGTTCACAGCGGAGGAGACTGGGGGTGCCTGGGAGAGGGCCTTGTCTGGAGGGGGTTGGTAACGGGGCTTGGACTAGAACCTGCGTCCTTTAATGCCCAGCCTAGAGCTCTTACCACCCATGCAAACACCCGTTTCACCACGACCAGAACCACCACGGGGGTGGAGGGCCGTCAGGTGGCCCTGGAGGGAAATCAGAGGCTGTTACCCCGATGTCTAGGTGCAGGGCAGGGGTGCACACGTCACAGAAGCTCCCTGAGCGAATGGACGCACCACGTCCAGGAACCCCTGGCCTGGGTTACAGGAGACACAGGAGCCCGCCGATGGCTATTTTTAGAAACACAAGTCCTCTCCCTCCTCCCGCCACGGGAAAACAGCAGCGAACATGCAGTCGGGAGCTCAGAATAGCTGCTCCGGGAGAAGCTCTGAGTCACGCTTCTTGAGACGCTCGGCCTCGCGGCCATCTGCTCGCGGCCACGCCCCGGGCGGCCCAGGGCAGGGCAGCCAGGTCGCTGGTTTGCGGGGATCCAGCTCCCCGGGGGCAGGGAAGGCACAGTCTGCAGACAAGGGGGCAGCCGGAGGGAGTGACTGCGAGGACGAGACAGCTCGACCTCCTAGCCCAGAGCCACCCGCCCAGGGGACCTGGCTGCTCTGGGTCCCAGTGGCTGGACTCACCATCTTTGGGGAAGCCACTGACTGTCTTTGGGGGGAGCCCTGTCTCTGGGGAAGCCCCTGTCTGTCTGTGGGGGAGCCCCGCCTGCCCTCTGCGGGTCCTCACTGGAGTCCCAGCTCTGCCCTGGTTAAAGGACGCCCGTGTGCCCAAACCGGTGTGCCTCGGTGGATATAGA